>APFE030350116.1:0-70508 GCA_000404065.3 Pinus taeda
GAAAATGCTGAGAAAGACAATGGTGGGGGTCCAGGTGGACTTGGCAGGTGGCCACCAATATCCACCTGGATCATATAGTCACTTGGAGGCCTTAGCAAGGGAGTGACTGAGGCTCTAGGTCAATGAAATAGATAGTTAACTCAGCGATTTGACACCTGGAGGGGTTGGTTTGCTCCTAGAGGTCCTATGGCACCTGAGGGAGGTCAGTAAAGTCTTAAGTTGTTGAATCCATTTCCTTAAGGTCATATAGGAGGTTTATTCTTATCATCGTGACCCCCAGCTCATGCTTACCCCATGCAGACCCGTGAAAGTGGGTAAATGTGGGAGGAGGTGGTTACATTTCCATCATCTAAATCCACTTCCTCCTCGATGATTCTAGGATCATTATCAACAATAGATAAAGAAAATTTTTAATAGAAATTAGATGGACTATACCTCTTTAGCTTCCTTCTCTCTTGAAGTTATCCCCTCAAAACTGGAGTGTGTTGTTCTTCCTCTTGTGATTCTTATTCCACTGTAGAGTCTGATTCTTCCTCCTTCAGTTCAAACTCTATCTTCTCATGTTTCTTTGGTAGGCCTTCATGTTCAATAACATATTTCACCTCTATAAACACCACATCTCAGTTGTGCACAAACTTCCTTATTTCTGGGTTCCATGGCTTATAACCTCTTAAACCATCCTTATACTCAATAAAAATGCACCTTTCATGTTTACTATCCAACTTTCTTCTTTTCTCCTTTGAAACATGTACATATGCATCATAGCCAAATACTCTAAGATGTTAGAGACCTGTTTTCTTACCATTCCATAACTCATGTGGATTCATATCCTCCAACGTCGATGGATGTGATCAATTAAACATCTAACATGTAGTATCCACTTCCTCTGCCCAGAATTCATTTCCTAACTCGACACCATTGAGCATGCTTCCTTCCTTAACCGTCAACATCTTGTTCATCCTTTCTGTAACTCCATTTTTTTGAGGTTTGTATTGATTAGTCTTCTATCGTACTATACCACACCTCTTGTTGAACTCTTAAAATTCCTTCTTGCAAAACTTTCCACCATTATCTACCCTCAGAAGCTTAATCTTTCTCATTGTTTTATTTTCCACCAAAGCCTTAAATTATTTAAACCTCTCAAAGGATTCAAATTTCTTCCTGAGGAAATATATCCATGTATTCCTTGAGAAGTCATTTATAAATGAGATATAGTACACAAAATTTTCTAGTGATGTAACCGACATAGGTCCAAACACATCACTATGCACAATCTCTAATATCCCTTTCACACTCTTAGCACCAAAGGGGATACTTACTTGATTCTGCTTCCCATATACACAATGTTCACAGAAATTGAAATCCAAAGATAAATTAGACATACCCTCTATCATACCATTACCATGCAGCATTCGAAGGCCCTTCTCTCCAATGTGTCCTAATATTTGATGCCACAACATAGTATTTGCACCATAGACTAGAAGATTTTTTGCTCCACTTTTAGGAAGCACAGAACTATTCCACCCATCAATAATAGTGTTACCCAAGAGATTTGACAGAGTTTCAAGCCGAACTCCCCTCATCAATACTAGTGCTCCTTGAACTATTTTGCAGGTATCTTTCTTGAACACTATTTTTACTCTTGCAACATCGATCTTGCTTACAGAAATTAGATTTACGGCCAGCACAAGAATGGGAAGAACATCAGGAAGTGTTCTAATCCTTCCACCTTGAAACTTGAGCATGAATTTTCCATGTCCTATTGATCTAGTATTTTTTTCGCTTATAGATGCATCGGAATTGACATGAGTTACACTGCTTAAAAACCATAAAAAAATTAGCATGAAAAATTAAGACAAAGATACATCATCACAAAATATCATGACATAGATATTTGATTATGGAGTTCATCCAATTTGGACTACATCTCCGGGCCCTGCTCAATAGTGGGGAGGCCTTCTTTTATTAAGTTGCATGAAAAGAGAGAAGTACAAGAAGATTTCTACATAAACATCTTATACCTCCAATCTGAAAGATAGCTGAAAAATGGAGAGCCCAACTCTAGAAACAGACATCACCACTGACTTCCTAGCGAAAAATAGTGAAAATTTTCCTATTTGAACACCCCATTCAGATAATCGGGCCTTCTGCAACCTTCTCAGAACCTCCTAAATTGCAATGGAATGGTTCCAGCCACCTACCAGGAGCAGGTGCCACTATCGTTCTCTGCAAACCTATGCTACTCTCTTCTCTCCCCCTTTCCTATGACTCAAATGTTCCTTAAATAAGCTGGTGGCAAAATCCCTCAAAACCTGGGCAGTTCTAACCATAGGCCAAGTTAATAAAAAGGGAGTTTTCCAATAGAGGTTCTCGGGCCCTAATAAGGAATGGAAATAAACCTTTTAAAATAGGAGAAACTCTATCAAATAGTCAAAATAGATTGTTCGTTTGAAACCTCAAAATGGCGGACAATACAAAGAATCGGCGTTTCTCCGAACCCGACAACTTTAACAGAGAATCAACATTTTTCATATCAGCGGATAGACGAATCCCAAAAAACAACACTCTGTGATACTCGGACCCGCTGGGCTTACAAAATATGAAATATAACATACCACATCCAACAATCCCCATCACAATTGCAATCGGAGGGAACCATCAACATACAAACCAACCCATGCTTCAGCACTCTATGATATGGCGGACCCGTCGGGATTATAAAACATAACATATGAAATTTGGCATCCAACAGTCCATCTCAACTCACAATTGGTGGCTTCCATCAGTGGATAGACCCAAGTCTGCATAACACACACCCACTGAGTTTATTGAATACAGTTTATAAATATCACGTCCCGACAGTCCTGTTGCAAATCACAATCAGCAATTACAGCTGGACCGCTTCACAAACACAAACCCTTTTATGTGATTATGATATGTGATATGTATCACATCGCAACGAAGTCCTATCGGGGCTGATCCAAAACCTCTCCTGATCTATGATCATGATATGCGATATCGCAACGCAAAAGAGTCTTATCGGGGCCGATTTAAAACCTCCTCTGATCTGTGATTGTGATATGCAATATCACATCGCAACAAAGTTTTGTCGAGACTAATTTACCTTTCTATTCTTCCTCCATCCTGCAATATGCGATATCACAATCACAGCCAAGAACGCCAGGGGTCAATTCCTCCTTAAGTGCTCCTCCTTTTCACCGATAAGCGATATGTGGGGCCCAGTGGATCTACCATGTGGCACACCCTAATTTGCTGAAGCTTTTCCATGTCATATTCTTCTTGCCACCTAGACAAGTAAAACTCAAACATTTACTTGCTCTAACTTTTTCATCTGGGCTCAGATTTGAGTGTCGATCACACCATTGGAATCAGGGTGAAGAGCACTTCTATCTAATGCAAATTTCATCCAGAATATGCCACTTTGAGATTTGAACCTTTCTACCATGCCACTAGTACTTTACTGAAGATCCACCTAGATCAATCCTCCCCACTAAGAGAGACTTTTGGTCCTCAAAAAGCACTAATTAATCTGCAACTATTCTATACTGTGTCTACACTGCAGGTGCCCTAACAGGTCATCCTTCTTCTCCTTCACCTTTGTCCTTCGGGCTCATAAGCGATGAGCCGACACCTGCATCCCCTGCAAAACTATAGTACAATATCTTGAAAAATACATGTTTAGCTCTATGACCAAAATGGGCCAAGCATCCCATACTTGCCATGAGTTTATAACACATACTCTGTGGTCACGTTTACATAAAAATGGAAACAATACTCCAGCTATCAAGACAAGGCCAAACATCATTGTTGCTTCAACAAGTGATGGAAAACACATCATCACTGCAACACATGATTTACACAAGCAAGGCCAAACATGATTGTTGCTTCTACAAGTGATGGAAATCACATCCTCACATCCATAGTTTAAAAATGCAACACAAAATAAGGCCAAGTATCATTGTTGCTTCAAAAAGTGATGGAAAACACGTCATCACTTTTACAATTTAAAATGAAACACATGAAAAAATAAGTCCATGACATTCTACCACACCTAGAAGAACCATATCTCACTTATCAAAGTGAATGGATCATCTCCATGTGACGCGTTTGTTGGTCGAACAACTATTTCACCTGGTTCATGCTTAGATGCTCTTGTACTTGCAACACTGCTCTGGATGGAGCCTCCAACATGTGCCTCTTTGATGACCACCTTTGTCACTATGACTACAATGAGCCTCACCTTCCAAAACTTCTTGATCTTCTTCTTATTTTCCTGTTGTTTAGAGGGTCTTCTACGCCTCCTCTTTTTCTGTATTGTCATTCTCTTCCATTAGCAAACAAATGGTTATGAAATCCAAAAAAAATTGCAAGTCCTTCTATGCCATGATCTACGTCCATTATTAACAATGTTGTTGTAATCAAAATGAACATATAATACCGAGACTGGTTATACCTTTTATGTCGGTCTCTGGTATGATCACGAGAATAAGACCTTGCCTTGGCTCTGTCTCTGCTATGCATACTGCCATAGGTTGATGGTGATGAATTCCATCATCCTCTTTCCTCGACCATTTCAATAATGTCGTGGAAGCTTCTGACATCTTTGAACACTGTCCTTGGATGCATCCCAACCTTGCAAATTGAGGTCTTTTCTCAACCTCCAATGGTTGAGTTATGCCTTCGTTATTAACACCAAGTCATCATTCTTCCTTGTACCTCATCTTGGTAAGGAGTCTCATGTTTGTCCCTGAAATTGGTATCTTCACATTTCTAATAAAAATTAAACTATGTGAAGATGACACTCAAGGGATTTTGACATCTTTTACCTCCACCGTCGATTTGGAAAATCTGATGAGGGCTTCTCATCATCTGTCATTGATGGTTCACTGGTTATAATAGTGCATTTCTCAGCTTCCCTCCTAACATACCCAAGTCCTGTTCGATAGGGTAATTCTTCTAATTTGATGGGATTGACAATGCCTTGGCCATTAATTCCCAAGCCTTTTCCTTCATACCCCATTTTCTTCAATAGTTCAGAGCTAATTCCTGTGGTATGATTTTCAAAAGCAACGAAGTCATTATCAAGAAAATTACATGAAATCAGAAAGCTTCTCTTTACCTCATGGGAGTTACACTACAGCTTTTCCAAGGCCTCGTGCTTAGCTTGTAGCTAGTGTAACAACCTTTGTTTCTTCTCTTCCACTTCCTGTAGAAGCCTCTGTAACCCAGCAAGCTTTGCTTGAAGACTCTAATCGTTGCGCTTTAATTCTTCCAAGGTTGTCTCTACGATTTGCAGCTGGAGTTGTGATCAATGCTTCTCCTCTTTCTCTTCTCGCAGGAGCCTTCTTAACTTAGCATTCTCTTCTTGAAGCCGAGGAATGAGATGCACAGTTGCCGGGAGACATGGACGACACATCGCTTTTCGATTCCTCTGTCTCCTTGTATCTTCCCTTCTCATATGCACCATACATAATGTCCACCATTTTGGACATTCGCAGGAAGGTCTCGTAAATCTCTTTTGTCACTTTCCATGGTTGTTGATCCCTCTCTACATGGATTTATCACACGCCACGCCACAAAACTCAAAAATCCACACTTGTTCATACACACTTAAGCTTAAACCTCTGCCATGCCTCCGTTTTAATATGCTCATCCTTTGAAGCATATCTCTGGTTAGCACACTCATGCAATTCATATCACTTAAGCCCTAATCTAATACCACTTAACGAGTTTTTTTTTTCACTTATAGATGCATCAGAATTGACATGAGTTACAGTGCTTAAAAACTATAAAAACATCAGCATGAAAAATGAATAAAAAGATACATTATCACAAAATATCATGACACACAGATTTGATTATGGAGTTCGTCCAATCTGGACTATATCTCTGGGCCCTACTCAATAGTGGGGAGGCCTTCTTCTATTAAGTGGCATGAAAAGAGAGAAGTACAAGCAGATTTCTACATAAACATCCATATACCTCCAATCTGGAAGATAGTTGGAAAATGGAGAGCCTAGCTCTAGAAACAAACAACACCACTAACTTCCTGGTGAAAAATAATGCAAAAATGCCTATCTAAACACCACATTCGGATAATCAAGCCTTCTGCAACCTTCTCAAAACCTCCTAAATTGCTAAGGAATAGTTCCAGCCACCTACCAAGTGCAGGTGCCACTATTGTGCTCTAAAAACCTACGCTGCTCTCTTCTCCCCCCCTTTCCTCTGACTCAAATGGTCCTTTAAATAAGCTAGTGGCAAAATCCCTCAAAACCTAGGTAGTTCTAACCATATGCCAAGTTAAGAAAAAGGGTGTTTTCCAATATAGGTTCTCGAGCCCAAATAATGCATGGAAACAAACCTTTTCAGATAGGGAAAACTCTATCGAACAATCAAAATAGACCACTCATTTAAAACCTCAAAATGGTGGACAATACAAAGAATCAGCGTTTCTCCGAACCCGACGACTTTAACAGAGAATTGACATTTTTCATATCGACAGAAAAACCAAGCCCAAACAACACCACTCTATGATACTCAGACCCATCGGACCTATAAAATACGACATATAACATATCACATCTGGAAATCCCCATCGTAATCGCAATTGGCGGGAACCATCGGCGTACAGACCAACCCATGCTTCAGCACTCTGTGATATGGCTAACCTGCTGGGATTATAAAACACAGCATATGAAATTTTGTATCCGACAGTCCATCGTAACTCACAATCGGCGACTTCCATCAGTGGACAAACCCAAGTATGCATAACACAAACTTGATGGGTTTATTGAATACAGTTATAAATATCGCGTCCAAGCATTCTTGTCTCAAATCACAATCGGCGATTACAACGAAAGCTTCGCAAACACAAACCCTTTTATGAAATTGTAATATGAGATATGTATTGCATTGCAACAAAGTCCTGCCAAGGCTGATCCAAAACCTCTCCCAATCTACAATTGCAATATGCGATATCACATTGCAACAAAGTCCTACCGAGGCCGATTCAAAACCTCCTTCAATCTACGATATCACATCACAACAAAGTCCTGTCGGGGCCGATTCACCTTTATATTCTTCCTCTGGCCTGTGATATGCGATATCACAATTGCAGCCAGGAACACCAAGGGTCGATTATTCCTTAGGTGCTCCTCCTTTTCGCCGATAAGAGATATGTGAGGCCCAGTGGACCTGCCACATGGCACGCCCTCATTCGCTGAAGCTTTTCCATGTCATCTTCTTCTTGCCACCTGGACAAGTCAAACTCAAAGTTTGACTTGCTCTAACTTTGTCATCTTGGATCGGATTTTAATGTCGTTCACACCATTGGAATTAGGGTGATGAGCACTTCGATATGATGTTGAGTTCATCTAGAATCTACCACTTTGAGCTTTGAGCCTTTCTACCATGCCACTGGTACTTTACTCAAGATCCACGTGGATCACCTATGATTCTAGCCTTCCTCTCATCCTATAGGAAGACATCACCACCATTATATTTATGGTACTCGCAAAAGAAGAAGAAAAGTACACATCCCCACCTTCATTTGAGGTTATTTTCAACTCTGTAGAAGGAGCATCATCAAATCCCTTTCCTTTCTTAGGTATTTTATATTTACAATCCTTTTTGTAGTTCCCTTCTTTTCCACATTTCTAAATTACCTTTACATGTTTTCCTATAGATTTCAATTTCCCATTTGAGGACTTATTTTTATTTTTATTTTGGAACTATCCTCTTACATACAAGGTATCTCCATTCTGGCTTTCCATATTTTTCCATCTCATCTCCTCTAACAACAAGGATGAGACTATTCCATTAAAGTTTAAGGTAGTTGTATTGCTACCTATAGAAACAACCAAATTATCCCACATGTCTAGTAGAAAACACAACAAACTAATACACTTATATTCATCCAAAATTTTAATATCAACAGATAACAAATGACTTACCACAATATTGAAGGCATTTAGAACCTTGATTACCAAGTCTCCATCCTTCATCCTCACATTATACAATGTTTTCTGCAAGAACAGTTTGTTTGCCAGAGACTTAGATTTATGCAAAGTTCCTAACTTGTCTCAAAAATCATTTGTCGTAGCTTCCCCTGATACATTAAACAATATTAAGTCTGAGAGACATAATTATATTGTTCTCTTTCCCTTCCAATCCAACTTTGGCCAATCTTATCCTAACAATCCTGTCGATGTTGTACCTATATTTACAACAATCCACCAATATTTATTCACCAATAGAGCCTCCATCTTGAGCTTCCACAACTCAAAAATTTGTCCATTGAATTTCTTGATCTCTATCTTTCCATTGTTCACCATCTCCTTTCACCATAAGAATCGATCCCGAAAATATCCTACTGTAACAGGGTCTACCATAGGCCCGAGAAAAAAAAAATTAACAGCAAAGGCATCCCCTAGAAGTCGAAACAAATTTGATACAAGATGTACATTCTAACCCTGTACATAAATTACTTGCAAATGAATTCTTAAAACAAAAAAAAAATAAACAATGGTGAGATCATAAAATATAAATATGTATTTTCTCCTCGAACCCAAACCGAGAAAACCAAATTTATTTTTTCATTATATTACTTTCAATGTTACAATACATTATATACATCTCGGCACATCCATAAACCCCAATACATTGACCCTAGCTAAGTTAGAATATAATCGTAGTTCACTTGACCGGATCTACAAAATACCATAGGAAAAAACCATCACGCGCTAAATCATGTGCCAAAACCACGCACAAACACCATGCGCAAAACCATAGGTAGGTCCACCCCCTATCCTTTCGTATGCCCAACTATGATTGGGTCTAAATAAAATAAAAATCCCGGGGGTGTTGTCATTCCCCTGCAACCCCTAGTTATGCCTGGTACAACATAGCAATGCCTACAACTAGTCGTGGAAAGAACATAACACATACCCAACACATATTATATGTTAATTATTAATCACAAATGTACATATTCTTTAATAAATAGTTACTAAAAAAGAAAAAACATACATATTCATATTCAATTTTGAGGATTAACATATATTATTCATACTCAATTTTGAGGATTAACATATATTAAACATGAGGTAAAAATAAACTAGTAGACTATGTAAATAGTTCTTCTAATCAAACCGTAATTAAAGAAAATACTTATCAACGATTTTCTTAGTAAATAGTTACAAGGAAATCATGAACCAGTATAATTATATCTTAATTTATTACTATTCTCGTCCAATTCAATTGAGGAAATGTCGTAGTATTTATTCTCGTCTAATACTTCAGCACGAATTATAGCTAGGAAAACATAACCATTCATATGTTAATAGATATGAAAGAATAATAATACTGGCCTGTAAAATATGCATTTCATTAGTTTTTAATGATAATTATCAAAATCACTGACACCAGCACAAATACAGTCACGTTAAATTTCTTAAATATACACAATTTTGGCTCTTACAATAGTGTACATGGCCAAAATTTTGGAGTTTCCATCCTAGAATACAAGTGACTTAAGAAAAAATTGTGATAGCACTAATATTCTCTTTTCTTTAGTTCAACCTCCATCAACCAAAATCCTCGAAAGAAAAAAAAATTCCCTTATGCATGTACTTCTACTTCTTTTTATAACCAAGTTGAGTTTTTTTTCCTTCCTCATCCTTAGGCTGGGAATATTATATTTTTCCACCAAAGTTGGGGGCAATTCTCGTTGAAAAAATGTTGCAGTAACAAACTACAATAATAAAATATTATTAATACTCTTAATGAAACATAAGATCCATTATGTTTCTTCTAAAAGTCAAAATGGTTTCAATTTTGTGCAAATACAAATATGAACTTACAAATCAAGATCCTTGTGAAGTACATGATGATCTTGAAAACTCTTCGCAATTGTCTAACGATACTCAATTAGATATCAATGTTTTAATTGGTATTTTGTTGGAAGAAATTTCTATGAATAAGTTCCCATGGCCATATAATAATAATAATTTACTTTGTGAAAATAAAGATGTATTTTTTTCAATCATTTATTCATTTTATTAGTTATTTTTGACATATTTTATTAGTTATTTTTGACATATATGTAACTACTATATTTGAGATATTTGATACTTTATGCTAGTATTCAATTTATTTTAGTATTGGTCATTTACCTTATGAATTGGTGTAAGAATATACATTATTTAATCCAATTAAATTTTTTCAAAATGATGGAAATATAAACTATGAGTAGCAGAGGATCTATCAAGCTATTAAGCTAGTAAAGCATTGTTATTTCATGGAACAATTATGCCTCATCTTCATCCTTTGTCTTCTAAAATTAATAATAACATCAATTTTAATAATATTACACACACTACAATAATTGAAATCCCTTCACATAATTTGTCCCAGCTATACTATCCCTCCATAAACATGTCACAATCAGTAATATATTTTCAACTTAATTTTGATGGCCGACTTAAAATTAGGTAGGAAAAATCATTCCTTAAGACATTTTCATTGTACAATAATGTTAATACTAAAATATTTCTACATGATATAAGGTATGAGTTTGCTTGACATTTCTTTTAGGTAATATCTGATCCAATTACATTTTTCTTCCAGGGGTTTCATTTTTACCATAATGATTTCCATGATAACTGATGCAGGAGCATCAAACTACAATGATTCACATTGACCTAGCCGGTCAAATTTCTTTACCAAAGAGGGTGGGTCCTCTTAATCTTTATTCATTTGTGATAAGTTGTTGAGATTGCCTCTAGAAGGCAACAAAAACATATCAAATTTGTTAGAATAGGTGTTCAAAAATGCAAATAGTTAGGGATTATAGTTTTGTTGTGAGAATTGGCTAGGATTTGGTTGTTAATATCTTTAAATTAGTGCTGAATAGAAATATAGGGATTTTGTAATTCAAAGCATGGATTTTTTTCCAAGTGTAGTAGTTCTATAGAATAGACAAAAAAAGTTTGTTTTCAGTTTTGGTGTGAATATGTGTTTGTTGTATGCCTTTTGAGATTTTCTAAGTATTAGTTGAAAGCAGTGTGTAACATCTCATGATTGTGCATTGGATTCATAAATTCATTGTGTGTAAATTTATGTATAATAGCTACATGGATAAATCCTTATGTATAGAGGATCTTTGCATACCTGTATGTGGTATGAGGGTCTTGGTGCGCTGGTTGTATGTGATTTGAACTATTCATATGAAATTAGTAACTGTGCTTGTGTATCCCCTGTGATGGGACGGACCAGTGTGTTGTAGTTTAAACAATGTGAATGAAATAAAAATTTATTTGTGGAGAGAAGCGCAAGAAAACAAGTCCTAACTCCATGAAGCCATATTTCGAATTAATTACCTTTTCCAACAACCTGTAAAACAATGTGATAAGAAGTTGAAAAGGTAGAACCTGGCGATCCTTTGCAAATTCAGTTTAGAAGCGAGAGAGAGGAAGCATATCCTCTTTATGTTGAATAATTTCAGCCTTAGAAGGCCATCATTTGGTATCAGAGTGACAGGAACAAAGTTATGTTCTTAGAACTTCAATAAATATGCCACCTAGGAGAGGAGTAGGACATGGTGGCATAGGTTGGGAAAGACCTATAGCCAATGCAGTGCTACTTGAAGAAAGTAGACACCTTCGCACAAGAATGGAAGCAATGGAAACTGATCAGAGGAGAGAACTTGATGAGGGAAATATCAGTGCCAAAGAAGAATCTTGTGATGGAGAAGAGGAAGACACTGAAGAAAATTGAATTCTCAGAATGTTGGTAAAGGTTGGTGGCAGATCGAAGGTGCAAATACATTTGTATGAAAGGAATTTAAATGTAGAGGAATTAATGGACTAGATAATTTCCATGGACAAATACTTTGATTTTGAAGAAATTGAAGATAAGATGAAAGTGAAATTTGCAGCAACGACACTAAAGGGACATGCAACCATATGGTGGGATGAGTTGCAGGCATATAGAGAAAGAAAAGGTAAGTCTAAGATTAAAAAAAATTGGGATAAAATGGTCAGTAAGATTAAAAGTAAATTTATGCTAAAAGACTATTAAATTAATCTCTTTAGGCGGCTGCAAAATTTAAGACAAAATGGAATTACAGTTAAAGAGTACACAGAAGAATTTTATAGGTTGAGTATAAGAGTTGGACATGCTGAAGGAGATATGGAGAAAGTGGCCAGATACATAAATGGCTTAAGATATCACATACAAAATGAAATTAGTTTCTTGACTTTGGGGACTACTGAGGACACTTACCAAGCAGCCTTGAGGGCTGAGGAGAAGATGGTAAGGAAGAAGAATCAAAGAAATAGGCGAAAGAGTCTATCCAGAGGAAGAGGATCCTCTAAAACAAGATTTCAGAATGCTAAGAATGAAGCAAAGGGTTCTAGAAGTCAATCAACACAGAGAGGAAACTTTGATGGATGGAGATTTGGCCCCAGATGAAGAGGCAGAGGAAGAGAAATCCGATGTTACACATGTGGTGAATTGGGACACATGTCATGGGACCATCCTAAAAACAAATCAACAAATTAGAGTAATTTGAACATAGCAGAGGCTAAAGAAGAAATGCATTAGGTAGTAGGAAAGGAAGAACCACCTGAGGATGGAGAGTCTTTGTTGTTGAAAGCATTTTTACTAAAGGCAGAAAAAGAGGTGAGTGAATCATCTCAAAGAAAAAGTGTACTCAAGACTATGTGCAAATCTAAAGGGAAATGTTGCAAGGTCGTGACTGATAGTAGGAGTACTGATAATCTAGTCTCCATAGAGATGGTAGAGAAATTGGGTTTGGTAAAGATGGTACACATGACTCCTTATAGATTCTCCTGGTTGCAGAAAGGACATCAGCTCTCGGTGACAGAGAAATGAAAAGTGGAGATACAAATTGGTACATACAAAGATGTTATATTATGTGAGGTGATGCCAATGGATGTTTTCCATGTGTTCTTGGGAAGACCTTGGCAATATAACAGGAAGGCCATTCATGATGGAAAAAGGAATATTTATTCCTTAGAGAAGGATGGAAAAAAACACATATTGCTACCCTTGAAAGATGAAGTATTCAAAGAAGAATCTGGAACTAGTGTTCTACTGATAAGTGGAAAAGAATTGTTCCATAAAGTCAAAAGGAAAGAGGAGATGATTTTTTTTGTTATTGGGAAACCAAAGGTAATTTTGACTTCGACCAATTTAGATGATCTGCCTGCTGAAATTAGAAATCTGCTTGATAATTATGTTGATATTATTGTGGATGAATTGCCAAATACTTTACCACCAGTTAGAGGTATAATCCACCATATAGATTTGATACCTGGAGAAAGTTTGCCTAATAAAGAAGCTTATAGAGTAACTCCTCAGAAAAATGAAGAAATTGAAAGGAAAGTACAAGGGTTATTAGATAAAGGGCTGATAAAGGAGAGCCTAAGTCTATGTGTGGTACCAACGGTGCTCAATCCAAAGAAGACTGGTGAATGGCGCATGTGCATCAATTCCAAAGCGATAAATAAGATCACTAGCGGGTATAGATTTCCCCTACCACGTATGGATGATTTGATGGATTGTTTGAGTGGGTCAAAGTATTCTTCTAAGATTGATCTGAAGAGTGGATACCATCAAATAAGGATTAAAGAAGGGGATGAATGGAAGACTGCATTTAAAACTAATAACGAGTTATATGAATGGTCGATGATGCCCTTTGGGCTCACTAATGCACCAAGCACATTCATGAGGTTAATGAATTAATTCTTAAAAGAATATACAATAAAATTTGTGATAGTGTATCTTGATGACATTTTAGTTTATAGCCAAAGCAAGGAAGAACATTTAGAGCATCTTAAGATGGTATTGGAAACTCTACAGAAGGAGAAATTGTTGATAAACTTAAAGAAGTGTGGTTTCATGAAAAGAGAACTGATATACATGGGATTCGTAGTCTTGGAAGAAGGGTTAAAGATGGCTCCAGAGAAGGTATAAGCAATCTTAAATTGGCCAACTCCAAGGAGTGTATTTGAGGTAAGGAGATTTCATGGTCTTGCAAGTTTTTACAGGAAGTTTATAAGATGTTTCAATCAGATTTGTGAATCTATAATAGAAACTATTAAGGAGTGTAAGTAGCCATTTAAGTGGACATAGGCAGCAGACAGAAATTTTAAACTGTTGAAAAGAAAGATAACTAAGAAACTTGTTTTAGCCTTACCTAGTTTTGACAAAACTTTTCAAGTGGAAACTCATGCTAGTGGGACAACAATTGTGTTTGTGTTAAGTCAAGAACATAGACCTATATCCTATTTCAGTGAGAAATTGAATGGGGCTAAACAAAATTATTCGTCATATGACAAAGAGTTCTATGCTATTGTACAAGCACTCAAGAAATGGAGGTATTATTTGATTCCAAAGGAATTTGTTTTATACTCTGACAACCATGCATTACAGTTTATAAATAGCCAACCAAATTTGAACTAGAAACATGCCAAATGGGTGGAATTTTTGCAAAGTTGCAACTTTGTAATCAAACACACAAGTGGCAAATTTAATAAAGTTGCTAATGCTTTGAGTAGAGTGAATTTGGTTTTGAAAGAGATGAAAGTAAGAACTTTGGGATTTGAGGAATTGATTGACATGTACCAAGAGGATGCATATTTTAAGGACATATATACAGTTTTTCAAAATCATATTGTTCATAATAGGAGCCAGTGGCTGGATTACATGTTGCAAGGAGGCTTGTTGTTCAGAAACAATAACTTATGCATTCCTAACTCTTCCATGATGGAGAATTTAATCAAAGAGAAGCACAATGGGAAATTGTCTAGACACTTTGGACAAGACAAAACATATGCACAAGTAAATGCTTTCTATTTTTGGCCTAGAATGCAAACTGATGTCAAAAAATTTGTTGATAAATGTAGAGTTTGTTATGCCAAAGCAAGAAGTCAAAACACTATGTTACATCAACCATTTCCAATTCCAAACAGGCCATGGGATGCAGTCAGCGTGGATTTTGTTTTGGGTTTACCTAAAACACAAAGGGGAAATGACTATACCTAAGTTGTGGTGGATAGATTTTTAAAGATGGACCATTTTATTACATGTAAGATGACTAATGATACAACACATATTGTTAATCTATTTTGCTCAAAAATAGTGAGATTACATGGGTTGCCTGTAAGTATTGTCTCATACGGAGACACTAAGTTCGTGGGACACTTTTGAGGACTCTATGGGGAAGCTAGGTACAAACCTCAGTTTTAGCTCAGCCTATCATCCTCTAACAGATGAGAAAATGGAAGTGGTGAATAGGAGATTGTGAAACATATTAAGAAGTTTGGTTTATAAAAATCCAAAACAATGGGATTTAGCACTTGCTCAAGCATATTTTTCTTGCAATGATACTCGTAATAGGAGTACAGGAATGAACCGATTCCAAAAATTTTTTGGAATGCACCCTAGAGGAGTATATGAACTTAGATATTTGGGAAATCAAGAGATAAGGAGTGCAAGGGTTGAGGATTTTGCAAAACAAATGTTGAAGTTACAGGAAGATGTCAAACAGAAATTGCAAGAAAGCAGCAGCAAGAACAAGCAAAGGGCTGATATGAAGAGCAAAGAGAAGGAATTCCAAATTGGTGATTTGGTTATGATTTATTTGAGAAGAGAAAGGTTTCCTGCAATGATGTATAACGAATTGCAGTTGAGGAAGATTGCACCATGCTAGATATTGAGAAAATTCTCTGCAAATGCCTATGAGTTAGAACTATGAAAAGGAATTGGGATTTCACCCATATTCAATATTGCAGATTTATACCCCTACAAGGAATCGAAACAGAGACAATATATGAACCTATGAATGAGGAAATTAAAACTTTGGAATGGGAAAAAAATCTGCCAAAAAAAAGACAGAGGAAAGTTGAAGATGTTTTAGATCGAGGAGTGATCAAGAAAATCAGAGGAAAAACATAATATCAATATTTAATCAAATGGAAAGGGCAACCAGTAGAATATGTCAGTTGGATGTCAGTGGCTAAAGTGCAGAAATACGAGGTTGATCCTGAAGTTTTGATGGAGCATTCTTTTCTTCCCCAGGAGTCTGATGCAGGAGCATCAAACTAGAATGATTCAGATTGACCTAGCGGGTCAAATTTCTTTACCAAAGAGGGTGGGACCTCTTAATCTTTATTCATTTGTACTAAGTTATTAAGATTGCCTCTAGAAGGCAAAAACTAGATCAAGTTTGTTAGCATAGGTGTTCAGAAATGCAAATAGTTAGGGATTATAGTTTTTTGGTTAGATTTAACTAGGATTTGGTTGTTAATCCCTTCGAATGAGTGTTGAATAAAAAGATAGGGATTTTGTAATTAGAAGCAGGGATTTCTTTCCAAGTGTAGTAGTTCTGCAGAATCGACAACAAAGGTTTGTGTTGGGTTTCGATGTGAATTTTTTATTGTTGTGTGTCTTCTGAGATTTTCTAAGTATTAGTTGAAACCAGTGTGTAACATCTCGTGATTGCACATTGGATTCATAAATTCATTCTATGTAAATTTCTGTATAATAGCTACATGGATAAATCCCTGTGTATAAAGGAGCTTTGCATACCTATATGTGGTATGAGTGTTTGAGTGCATTGGTTGTACATGATTTTTACTATTCATATCAAATTAGTAACCTTGTTTAGGTATCACCCATGATGGGACGGATCGGTGCATTGTAGTTTAAACAATGTAAATGAAATTAAAATTCCTGTGTGGAGAGAAGCACAAGAAAGCAAGGCTTAACTTTGTGAAGCCATATTTCGAATTAATTACCTTTTCCAGCAACCTATAAAATAATGTGATAAGAAGTTGAAAAGGCAGAACCTGGAAATCCTTTGCCGATTCAGTTTATAAGCGAGAGAGAGGATGCATATCCTCTATCTGTGTTGAAGAATTTCAGCCTTAGATGGCCATCAATAACATAAAGGCTTGGTTGAAGGAATCTTTGAGTAGTAGATTTCCTATAAATAATGATGTTCTTATCTTGCACATGTTAAATATAGGTATAAAAGTTTTAAATTTATCTTTATATAGTTTATTATTGAATAAATTTATATTACTAATTTGTATTGTATATATGTTTGTAAGTTTAAAGAAATATAATTTGTTACATTGGAAGTTTCATTTACATAGTTTTAATCATCACGAAATATTAGAATAGGGTTAGAAGTAGCCTAGTTTTCAATTAGATTACATTTATTTTTTCATTCAAATAATGCAATTATGTCAAGCAGGCGACAAGTCATCATCACAATGTATTTAAGGAAGTTCACACTTTCTTTCGATAGTTATTTTTCACCTTACCTATGTTTGCGTTCATTAATCATTTACATCCAAGTTCTATATTTAACTTCTATTTTTTTTCATAGTAAGGACACTGACATAAAATGTCTAATATGATTACTTTTTAAAGTAAGACTCCACTGGGAAAGAGAGTAAAAGGCGAAAAAAATTAATTAATAACAAATCACTTTTTGTTTCATGTTTCGATGTGTAACTTAATTAACAAGCTTCTCTTGTTTTTCAAGCTACCATCTCGTTTAGAATATTGGAAATTTTATCTTTTCTTTTTGCTTTGAATGTCTTGGATAGCACCATTTTAAATAGGTTTTGTGCTTTTCTCTAATTTTCCATTCATTTTCCATGCTTTCAAAGTTATTCTTTCAAAATTATTGGACTGTTATGACTCTTCTATTGAATATTTGCATCTTTTATGTTTCTTTTGTTTTATGTAACCCTCAACAAATAAATCATAGCATGTGGGTTATACTTAAAATCTTGACTACAACTAAAATCACCACACTTAATCATCCATACGAAGTTCAGAGACTTGTGAATACAATTTTTATATGTGTGGTGGAACTCTGTTTATATGAATTCACACATGTATACTTTAGGTTTCTTATAGGTTTATTCTTATTTGCTCCATTCACCTCACATTAAAATAACTTTTATCTAGAGTGATTGATGGAAGGAATACCTTAAGCTAAAATTCCCAACAAATATAAATAACTCTCCTATCACCCTTCTTGTTATTCACATAAATCGCAAATTAAAAGAAATTTCAAATATTTTCATAAATAAAGGAAATTTTAAATTCTAATAACAATAAGTTGAAAGAACCATGTGTTGTGGGAATTACAAGTAAACACGTCAAGACTATGGCTGCTCGTTAGTATCAGGGTCATACTTTTATGATACCAAGGAACCTTCGGCTGAGATATGAATGCTCACAAGAAGTGAAGCAATGTCACATCAAGAGAGATGAGGAACACACATAGGCAACTATTTACTTACCCAGAGCGAAGGCCCCGGGTCATGCTTTAAACCAATCTTCATAGATTGAAAATTAAGGAAAATTAACCTCATAAATTGTCTTGAAGAGGTAATATGTTAGTTACCTGATGTCCGTGATTAGTGAGAATATCTATTAAATTCTTAAGCATAAGGTGGTAGCCATAATAAAAATAGATGTATATTTACATTCACTAAGCTTATTCTTAATATTACTGGTGAATAAGTATTTTAGATAATGCGAGATAGAGAAAAATTCTTCTCCCAGTGTGTTTCCATTTGTTATGTTGTACAAAAAAACCCCATTAGCTCCTAAAAAATAATAGGATCCCTCTAAAAAAATTTGTGCTTCTCACCTATATATATTAGATTGCATTCACTTGCTTTCCCTTTGTAAATTTTAATGGTTTTTATATATCTCATAGGAGAAATATAGGATCTGGACTAGACTTAGCGTAAATTCTTCCAATATATCACTAGACCCCAGACACATATTAAATGTGTCTCAATGATCCGCTCATCTAGCATCATCCTTAACTAAGGTAAAACACCTATTCCACATCCCCACATATCTGGATGACAGGATTTCCTTTCACCTTTTGAACTAAACTAGATTCACTGCCCATTAATGTTTTGGTTTAATTACCTTTTTGAGTTCCAATGGCTATATCTGGTATTTGGTCCATTTTATTGGTTGATACTCATTACACCTACTAGACCCTGAAATACTTAACGATATCTTAAATTTGTGATTAAAGATAAACAAGGTTAACTATAATAAGTAGGTTTAACTTTAATTAATCACATAGTATAGTTTAAACACCCAAATCTCACATCTAGGCTAAATAAGTGAACCAAGCTTTAAAACGTCATTGGACCAAAAATTCTTGGATTAATGGAAAACTTCACCAATCATTGATGCATTATTAGACATGCATTTACTCCTAAAATGACTTCACAGATTATCGGTTTGCATAGATTTATGAGGAATACTACCTTCATTGAGGAAACACTTAAGGTTATCTATCTCTTCATAAAACAAAATCATTCATTTTGAGCATTCACTGAAGCATTCTATCACTCCTATTTCAGGTGGTATCACCTTAACAAGCCATTACCAAAACCAAATAATTTTTTTTGAGTATTCCTAGTTAATTTAGTTTGCAATTTGACAATTATTTGTTTTGGATGTCTTTTCGATATTCCTAGAACTTATGGTTACTAAATTAGCTTGTGGAGGTAAAATGGGGAAATTAGGCAAAGCCAAGAAATTTAAGCTCGCTGCCTAGGATTTGAAAATTGAAGAAACCAATGTAGAGGAGAAAAACATAAAAGAAACATTTTATACAAATACCACCAATAAAACTAGGATGCAGGGAGCTATCTATTGGGAAGAAATATTCAATGTCTTCAAAATAAGAATTAAAGGCCCAATCGAGGGAGATATTTCAGAAGAAAATTCAATTTCATACATAAGCAATTACATAAAAAAGATTAGCTATTTGGTTCCCAAGGTTTTAAAGCCAAAATGAATAAAATCTATCCTATTGGGCGATTTAAGTTTCCACATTCCTTGCAATAGTTATGCTCTCCAGGTTATACAATCAACCAAACCCAAATCATTTCAGGGAGGAACAGGTTCCTTTGTTTCATGGTATTGTTCAAAAGGAAAATATATTTCATTTAGAATATATATAATCTCATAATGTGACCAATGAAATCAAGGCATCATTGTCTTCTCCACCAAGTTTTCCCCACCTTTTTTCATGTTCGGTTATCTCCTAGATACTATAGTAGTAGTTTCGACATTTCCTTCACTCAAATGGTTCTAGACAAAGGAAGAAAATCCTATTTCTCATCATTGCTCCTTTCTCTCTAGCAACCAATACTCAAACCACTTTTATGATATTGATGACCACTTTATGTTGTCTTTATACCAATTGTTGCATGGTAATCCCCTTTTAAGAATTAGTAGAGGTATTTAGAGTGATTTATAAGGCATTGGACATTTGTTTATTGAAGAGAGGTACACATATTTTAGAATCTTTAGATGTGATACCACTCCTCACCTACTCCCTATATACATTCTCGATAGCTTGGAATTAAATGAAATAGCTAATCCACCAATTATGCATGGAATAGCTAGGGTAATTATTTGAAAACTCCAAGAAGTTATAGCCAATATTCCGTATCAAAATTGGTCTCTATTATCTTCCTAACAGAGTTTGTGTAGTAGATGAAGTAAAGGTTCTTAAGGAAGCTTGTATTTATCAAATCCCCCTTTATATATATGATCTTGATGATGTAGTGAGTGCACATTTAAAGGAACTTATGTATTCCAAATGTTATGATCACTGTGATCCCCCTTTTGACCATTTACTAAAGTATGATTTTTCTTTTGATGAAGTTACCCTAAGCATGTTTACATTGAATGATATTGTTGTTAAGAAAAACTTCCAAGCCTATATGGAAGAGATGCACATGTCTTTCCTCTAAGAAATGAGCAAATTATCGATTGTTCCTCTTGTTGAACTTCAAGATAGAGACATTATTAGTTCACTAATTCTTGAAGATGACTATGAATTTGATGTCATTATAATCCAAACTAATGATAAGGGTACTTCAATATATGTCTCTAAGTAGTACAACTTGTTTAGATCTAACACATCTAGAACAATAAAAGGAACAAAGACAATTGGGAAAAGATCAGGTCATGAACAGATTTTAAAAGCAAATGAAGGAAATAATTTAGGATTAGAAAAGTCATAGAAGCAACAAAAAAGAAGATAGAAAACCCATTATTGAACCCCAAAAAAATGTTAAAAAGCATACAAATGAACATATAATTGAAGCTTAGAATATAATTTAAGTTTTGAATGATACCAATGTTAAGGGTCCAATCAACTCAGCTCAAATGGCACATGTTGTTTCCCCTATAGGTATTGTAACTCCGCTAACGGTTAATCCAATAAACTTTTCCTCTTTATTTTTCAATATTGATTAAGTGGAACTAGTGAGTGAGTTAGTAGTTTCATCGGAAAATTATTATTTTAGTTCTCAATTAAAGCTTGTACTTAAAATATCTAGGAAAAGAAAAGTAGATATAAGAGTAAATGGATCAACTAAATGGAGTAAATCAGCAACTTGGTATCCTACTCGAGAACGAACAAAAGTTGCAAAGAAGGCTACATCTGCCTTAGGGGCTTTTGTACAACCAATAAATGGCATGTTCATGATTTTTGTAAATACTTGGATAAGTCAAAAAGTGGGATTACTGCACTTGAATAGGAATTGCAAGATTTAAAAATCAGCCAAAATCAAGAATTGCAACTAAATGCCAAAAAGTTACAGGAAGGTTTTGAATTTACTTTAGCAGAGAAAGAGAAAAATAATAATAATGAAAAACATCAAGTTGAAACTTGGCTTCAGAATCAATTGGCTAAAGTATAAAACAAATATGGAAAATAAATGCAGGACTTGAAATATGCACATCTTGATAGAGTGGAGACGTTGAAAAAGGAAACGTTAAACATATATGTTGTCAAGAATCATGCCATCATTGTGAAAAGTCAGCTGAAGTAGACCCAAGATAAATTTTATAATATAACTTATAAAAATTATGTTCTTTATCATGATCTCTTACAAATCTATGAGACCTTGACGAAAGAGGATGAGATGATATTAGATCGATTTGGGAAAATTTTCATGTGGGAGAAGAAAGAAAACATGTAAACATTAGTTAGATTGCTGAAACTGATAAAAGGACGTTGGAAATTTCCATAGAATAGAGGAAATATAGTGATTCAATTATAAAAGAGTGGGTCAACGAATCTATTGGATTGTGTAACATGTCTTGGAATAATGCATTGGCTATCATAGAAGATTATGATATACCCTACCTCGAAGATATTGAAAAGGTGTTATCTATGGTTATATGAGTTAGGGCATGGAACAACACATAAGTAAAGACAAAGAATAAATTGAAGCCCTTTCTAAATGGACTATCATAGACATTTAGAAATAATTTCAGGCTCTATATGAATGTATGAATTCCATTTTCAAGTTTGCTCAAAAGTATACCATAAAAAAATATATGTACTAAAATGAATTAGAAAATGCCAAAGAAATTTGAGTAATATCAATTCATTCCACTTGAATCAAATTCTAGATCTCTTCACCAGATGGGCATATTTCTTTAGAAGCAAAGAAAGTGAAACAAATCCCTCAAGAACTAGAGCTAGATAAATTCTCTTGGATGACTAGACAGACTAATTATCATTTATGGAAATCATCAGCAATAGCTTCAACAACAAAGTGTTAATTGGGAAGAGGAATTTCATCTGTTCAAATGGATTTATCTTTTATTGTTATTCACTTTTAGGAAACAATTTGTAAATAATAGGAAGTTATATGTATCTATTATGGATTGTTACCCTATTTATGTTACTCTTTTCAATGAGAAAAGGGTTGGAGGAATATGTATTGAAGAATTGATATCTTTTATCACTTGTTTTGCTCAATTTTGAAAACTTAGGAAAATTTTAGAAAATATGTTGTGTGCCATGAAATTTTGTACGTGACATATAATTATGCTCATTTATGTTTTTCATCAAACACAATATCTAAATTTGATTTACTGTTTTCCTTTCATGAATATTGGCATACTTGTTTTGAATTTATCATTAAAATAAGTATGTGTGTGTAATGATTTATTTAAGTTGCGGATTATCTTTGGCGCTTTGATCAATTATATTTTCTACTCAGTATTCATGCTTCAAATTAGAAATTTATGTCATTGGTCATATAGATTTCGATTTATATTAGTTATTTTTCTTTATTGCAATTATATTTTATTCACATTTCTCTCATCATTGCATAAATTTCTTAGGTGGTTGTCTAGGCCCACACTTTAGTGACATAACACTGTCATCCCAAACATTTGTAGTTCCTTCACAAGTCTACATTTGGGTAGTCTTCCCCTCTTTATCATTGGTAATGACAAGCCTTCCAAACGTTAGTAGACTGAGTAACCTTAAGTTAGGATTATTTACAGACATTTGGGATAATTAGATTAGATTAATATTAGGTTATATTATTTTTATATTTTCATAGTTTAGTCATTTATATTAATTTAGGTAGAGGCAAACATGCATGTATACTAGGGAATACCACCACACCAAACAAGTAAGTCTCTAATTGGGGCCCTGATCGGGTGGTAAATCCATGTTTTAGACAAGAATTATTTTTCTTGTAAATAAGGTTTCAAGACATATTTGTATTTAAAAAGGGATGGTTAGCAGTACAAGATAAAAATAAAATAAAAATTAAAATAAATAAATGGACATTTTGGAATGTCTCCCCATATATGGAGAAAAATGGATTGTTTTGCGTCCCAAAACACCTCCAATTGGAATTTTGATGGAGGATTTGAAGAAACTTGAAAGAAATTCAAGTATTATGATTCAAATTTGTGTTACAAATTCAGTGTTGTTGAATATATTTGCGAAAGTAACTACCAAGAAACTATGAGATAAGTTGTGAAACTTACCCCAGTCAAAAGCACTGGTCTATAAGTTAATAACAATTGACTATGGACAGACATTATAGGATGCATTATGGTCATGGGATTGAGTTGTCCTAGATTTTTTTTTGAAAATCATCCATAGGTTTTTTAACAATAAGATTACTTGTTTATGTAGTTTTCACAATTTTAATGCCTATATTTTTTATAACAATAAATAAACACCTAGATTTTAGAAAATACAGAAATAATTGGCATTTGGCTTACATAAAAATTCAATTCAAAGTAATCTTTGATAATATATATGATTGGTGATGAATAGTTCGACTATGTAGCTTAATTTCAAGTAATGATGGACAAATTTCATTAGCCTTATATTGAAGAAAGTAACTGCCAAGAAACTATGAGATGAGTTGTGAAACTTACACTAGTCAAAAGGATTGGTCTATAAGTTAATAACAATTGACTACGGAGAGACATCATAGGATGCATTGTGGTCATGGGATTGAGTTGTCCTAGAATTTTTTTGAAAATCATCCATAGAGTTTCTAACAATAATATTACTTGTTTATGTAGTTTTCACAATTTTAATGCCTATATTTTCTATAACAATAATTAAACATCTAGATTTTAACAAATACAAAAATAATTGCCATTTGACTTACATCAAAATTCAATTCAAAGTAATCTTTGATAATCTATATGATTGGTAATGAATAGTTCGACTCCGTAGCTTAATTTCAAGTAACGATGGAAAAATTTCATTGGCCTTATATTGGTGAAAGTAACTGCCAAGAAACTATGAGATAAGTTGTGAAACTTACACCAGTCAAAAGCACTGGTCTATAAGTTGATAACAATTGACTATGGATAGACATTATAGGATGCATTATGGTCATGGGATTGAGTTGTCCTAGAATTTTTTTGAAAATCATCCATAGGGTTTCTAACAATAAGATTATTTGTTTATGTAGTTTTCACAATTTTAAATGCTTATATTTTTTACAACAATAATTGAACACCTAAATTTTAACAAATACAAAAAAAAATTTCATTTTTCTTACATCAAAATTCAATTCAAAGTAATCTTTGATAATCTATATGATTGGTAATGAATAGTTCGATTGTGTAGCTTAATTTCAAGTAACGATGGACAAATTTCATTAGCCTAAAGGAATTTTGGAGTTCTTCGTCACACAATGTCCAATCTAGATAGGGTTGATGGACCTATATTCTCTAACTCTTGACCTCTACGTTGCAGACTTATATTCCTAGAAGGGGACTAGACATCCTCATTGGTAGTTTATGAAATGTCACATTGTTGAACAGGAAGTTGCACCACAGAAACTTCTTCATCAAGAAATTGTGTACTAGTCACCTCCCTAATTTCATCCATATTATAATCATGTCCAAGAAAATCCAACATCATCTAATCAACCACAATTTTTTTCCAATGGAATATTCATTTGACATTCATCTATTGTGCTAGAAGTAATATTATCATTTTCTAAAATTGTGTTTTTTTCCATACCTACCCTAGCGTTTACTCTTCAATGATATTTTCTATGGGTTTTTTTTCCTTAATGGATTTCATTTTTTAATAAAATGGTTCTCCATATTTAAATGGATTATAACTTCAGGAAGACAAAACATGTCTTTTACATAAAGATAAGTATTGTCTCCCAATCTTATAAAGAAATATCAAATTTGTCTTCCAATTTCACAAGATAAAAATTTCTTTCCAATACAACAAAAGACGAAAAAGAAGAAAACCTAATTACTCAACAAGATGATAATTTCCTTCAAATGTTTCAAATTTCCTTCTAGTTAAAAAAATTCTTGTAGTTACATAATAAGCCAAAAACTTGATTCCCAATAGCATAAGTGGACATAAATCTTCTTTCCAATTACACAAAAACTCATAACAAGTATTATCATAGTTACCACTCTTCTTTGTTTGTTCTTTGGATTAATGTTTAGATGTCAGGTGAGTGACAAGTATGAGAGGAAGAATACTAGTCAAAAAAATTCACACATCCTTAGGAGCATGCACTTGTTCTCAAATATGTGCACACATTTCTAAGACAAAGGTCCAAAATATTTAATGCCTTACCTACCTTCTTCTCTCACTTTTCCACGTTTTCTCAACCATGGTAGGACCACAGATGCATTACAGAATGCATTCAGGTTTTGTGGCATCAATTTTCTCCCTTCTATCCCATTGCTCCGCCTTTCGACCCTCTCTCCCACCTCCATATTTGTCTCTATATCACTCCTTTGTCATTTCTCTCTCCTTACGTCTCTCTTCCCCCCATCACTCTCTCTATCTCAATCTCTCTCTTATTCACTTTATCCCTCTCTCTCGACATTTCATATCTATCTTGATTTCCCTTCCTCTCTCCTCTACCAATCTCCCTCCCATCCTTCTCTCACTCATCCATCCCTCTCTGCTTATTATTTCTCTCCCCCTCACTCTCGTTATCTCTATCTTCTTCCCACGCTCTCTTTCTCTATATCCCCTCCATATATATCTTTAATCCCTCTTTATATCCTTTGTATCTCTCCTTAACTCCCTTATTATCCCTCTCCCTCTTTTCCCCCATCACACTGTCTCCAACTCCCCCCCTCTCTCTATCTCTATATTCTTCCATCTCTATCACCCATCCATATTTATCTCTATCTCCCTCACTCCCGCACAATCTCTCTCTCCCTCTCCCCCCATCAATATCTCTTTATTTCTCTCTACGTCTCGGTCTCTTTCTCTTCCCGATGTATCTCCCTTCTAGCTATATATTTTTCTCCCTCCCTCTCTCCTTGATCTATATACACCTTTATCTTCTTCGTACTCTCTCTCCCTCTCCCTCCCATACATATCTATCTTAATTTCCCTCCCTTTATCCTTCTTTTTATCTCTCTCTACCTCATTACCTTAATATCCCTCTCCCTCTCTCCCCCGTCACTATCTCTCCCTCTCTTGACCTTTGCATGCCTTCTTCCCTCTCTATACCTCCTTTGCCTCTATCTATATCTCCCTTCGTCCCTCTTTTCCCTCCCTCCCTCGTTGTATCTTTCCTTTCCACCATCTCTCTCTATCTCTCCCCGTACCCACCTCTAGCTATATATGTTCCCCCCTTCTCTTCTCACTCCTTTTATTTATTCAACTCTCTTTATATCCCTCCCTCTCTTCTCTCTCCCTTTCTCTATTCTACTCTCTCTATCTCTTTCTCTTTCTCGTATTCCCTATTTACCCTCCCTTCATATGTATCTCTATCTCCCTCCTTCTATCCATCTCTTACTCCGTCATTGTCTCTCTCCCTCTCTCCCTCATCAATATCTATACTTCCCTCCCCTCTTTCTCTCTCTCTTTGTGTGTTCTTCCCTCTTCCTCTCTTTCTTTCACTTGATATCCATATCTACCTCATCACTTTCTCTCCCTCTATCCCTCTCCATCCCTACCTATCCCTCTTTGTCTCTCTCTTCTTCCCTCTCTACCCCCCCTCCATCTCTACCTCTATCAACATACCTCTCTCCTTTTGTTGGCTTGTTGGGGCCTGACCAAGGTTCAGAGTTAATTAGCCAACCAAACCCCTTTACTACTGTCCCTTTCGACAACAGTACACGGAGCGCGGACTGAGGTCTCACCCAAAGTAGTATGGGAGGGTGCTAGAACCAGGTTTCCGCACCCTTGAGATGTCTGAGAGGTTCGACTGGTCCCACTGTTTGTCCCTGCGCTGGTCACTTCACGCACTTCCCTATTCCTCACACCCTGATACACCGCCTTCGCGCAGCCCTAACCAGGGGTTGTGGAGCTTCCGCACTACTAGAGCCACGCTCTACGCTATTACCTGAGATCTTACTTATCTTCCTATACATTTAATTACCTTCGCGTATTTGGATGTCTTACATTATCATTATTTATATAAAACATTCATATAAGTTCACGCAGCAAATAAATAGTATACTTGCAAGTTATACCCAATCATATATTAAAACAGGGAAAGATGCACCGAAATATGATAAACTTCTCTTTATTGATTCCTTCAATGGTTACAGACTTGGCCTTCCCTGCGCACTTAGTTGCAAGGGTCCGCACACTTAGTTGCAGACTACTAGGCCTTTGTACACTCAGCTGCAGAGCCTTCTCCTACTCTATGACCCAAAGACACACTTTACACTTCGACTCAATCACTTAGAATTCTCATGCTCTTATGCCCCTCTCTACACTTAGAGCCTCACTCTATTTATAAAATCCCATGGTCTGCAAACCATGGGTAGGTCTACTAAGCTGACATTCCATTACAAAGTGAGGGTGGACAACCTTGTGACTTTATCATAATTTCACACTCCGCACCCACAATTTGCAGAGCTTTTACCAAAGGATTTGGTCAAAACTTGGGCTTTAAGCCCCAAAACATGCCTTGGGGGGATTCCATGCCCAACAGGCCCCCAACACAAACATTGTGACTCGCCCTCGAGTCACTCTGTTGGCACAAAAATCTTCGTGCGGAGTGCTTCCAACTCGGCTTGAATTGTTGCAAGGTCAGCAGCACGCTGAGTTGCCGCCTGCCGGATCTGTTGCATGTGTTGTTCCGAGACCATGGTGTCGGAAGTGCTTCTCTGCATTTGTGCCTGTATCCCCTGCATTTGTGCGAGCTTGCCTTCAATTTATGTTGTGATGGTGAAGGCCTCATCGATCCAAGGCTAAATGCACGCCTTCAAGACTGCTTCCTTATGTCGTGTTGCATCCACCTTTTCTTTCAGTGCTTTGGCTTGTTGTATCCAAACGAGCCTCTGAGTGAGGGCCACCATCTGTGTAGTTCCCTTGATGTTGTCATACTATTGTTGGAGTTCTCGCGCCTTTGTCTCTAAGTGCTAGATGTTGGGGTCCTCCTGCAAATTTGTGAGGACCTCAAATGACTCTTCCAACATGTTGGTGCAGTCTCGCACTGCACTGCCAATCTCGTCCAGTCCCACTGTAATAGTGCTAGCGTGTTGTTCTCTAATTTCTGGAGGGGTGGATGGCTGCGCCTTTAACCGCAGCTCGGCGATCTGAAGGTTTAGCTCTAGCTGAACCTTTCTCATTTCCTCCCGCACCTCATGCACCCCTGCTACTAACCTGTAGGTGTGCGCCTCTGTTGGTGTGTCTGTTGGGATGGCCAACTCAGGGACGCTTTGACCAGCTTCATCTAGTACCTGTACGAACTATCAATTTTGTGACACCACTTTGTCGCGCTGCAAGCTCAACTATTCCATATTGATTTCTGCTCCCTGAGGACTTGCAGTGTGCGGCTCTCCCTATCCAACAGTTCTACAGCTATCCCATCCTATAGAATTTATAAGGTCTCCCACGGGAGTGTAGCCATGTTGATACCAAGACCCTTTAACGTGCTAATCGTAGGCCTGTCGGCCTCATTTGTTGTCACTATTGCCCCTTCTAGTAGCACTATGGTATTCGTCACCCGAGTGTGCAACATTTGTTCTACTGTCATTGTTCCAACTGCGAGGCTGGTCGAAAGGGTGCCAACCTGAGGAGTGTGCACCTGCAACTCTTGCAGCTGCGCTTTGAGGGTCCCCAACACAATCTGGATGTCCTGCATGAAATTTTGGAGGGCCTCAGAGGTGACATCGTGAATTGTCTCACCGATGTCATGCAAATCACCCTTGGTTAGGGTGATCAGGTCAATAGACAACTTCGATGCCTTGACTTTCTTGCGCAGTCCTATCCTCCACGTCAGGTGCTGGCGCTTCAACTGTGTGGATGTGGTTTGTGGGTCCATGCCTCCCTCTTCTTCCTCTACTTCCTTCCCATGCGAAGGTGACATTTGGCCTTCACGCACCTTCGCAGTTGCCTCTTGCGTTGCTACTACTGCTATGGCTTTTTCCTGTTTAGATGCTTTTTGTGCAGCATCCCATGCTTCTGCTGCCGTTGCCTCCTTTCTTCTCTTTTCTGCCAACTGTGCCATGCGTACTTTTGGCCTCCTCTTTCTTCCTCTGCGTCACCAACTTCTCTATCTCCGCGATGTCTGGAGTGCACCACTCCAATGACCATGTCTCCAGTATGTTAACGATGACATCATCTGTGGCTACAAATGGTAGCTTTCTCCATTGTTTGGCCAAGTCCTTGTGTGCTCTCATGTATATGCTATGGATGTCCACTTTAAATTCCGCAAAACTCTGTAGGCTATTGTAGGCAGTGGGCGACAACCGCGGCTTGCGTTTGATCCCCATTCTGAAGTGAAGCGTACTTCATGACCTCCTATTTGCATCCTTTGTGGCCCAGAGTGAAGCGTACTTCACGACCTCCGGCAGATCCCTGTCAATTGTGGGGAATTGACTATCTTCCGACACTTCCCCTACCACAAGTATTATGGATAGCAGAAGCCATGCATGGTGGAACGTTTTGCTCTATTCCTGAGATTCGTGACAATTCTCCAAGAATTCCTTGCAGAGGAACTCAGACAAGTTAAACTGGACCACCTCTGCACACTTTTCAACAAGTGCTACCACCGACGTAGGTACCTCATCCATGCGACACTTGCGTATAACCTTACTAGCCAGTATTTGGGTCACCACTCTCACTGATTTATCATTGATGTTGGATATGGTGTAGCCCCTTTTCTTCTTCGCCAGCTTGTATTTCTTCTTCATGGCCTCGACGATGGCCAAGTGACTACTCTTCCCTTCCGAGATTTTTGCGGGGTCCTCTCCTTTGCATGGAAGTCGAGTAATGCAGTAAATCAAGTCTGTCATGATGGGGATGGGCTCCTCTAGCCACAAACACCCATCATGCACTAGGTAGAGCAGCTACTTGATGACGAAAATTGTTATTGGGGCACGGTGGAAATGCGGCACCCAAAGTAGGTTAAGTAGCTCAGCCTTTTCCACTTCGCGCAACCACTTTCACGGCTCTAATTTTGTAACCCCCGCCGCGGTGTTCTGCTTGGGCTTCATGAGGTGCAAGGTCTCAAGGTGAGGGAACTTCTCGTGATTAGAGAGGTCCCAATCTTCAAATTTTAAGCTCAGAACCAATCCCACGTGCGTGCCCTCAAAAATAATGTTGTCTGGGAGGAGTAGGGTCTGGAGCGAGCTCTTGGTCTCGTCAAGGTCCTTAGGCACTTTAGCCTTCCCTTTCCGTGGGGGGACATAGGCAGGCAGCTTTTTTGGGGGGTCCGCAGGCTCAGTTTCCTCCTCCATGCCTTCGTCCTCGTCCTCTTCGATGATAAAGTCCTCCAGGTCTTCTTCTTCCTCATCGGTCTTTATGGTAACGACTTTCCCCTTCTCCTCCATCAACAACTTGGTGCACAGCGGGTTCCGCAGGGGACACGCGTATGGGAACCATTGCTTGTTTGTCATTCTTTGGTCTTGGCGTGCGCAGTGATTTCAGGATTTCTGCCATAATCCCACACCTTCTGGAGCATCCTCCATAGTCAGGGATTGCGCGGCCTCTTCGACATTCATTTCTGTTATTTCCATAACTTCCTCAGCTGCTGCCATCGTGTCTGTCCAGAAACCTATCACTTGTGAACTCAGGGGCTCAATCAATGCTCGGCACAAAACAAATAGGGCTCTACTCAATAGCTCAGTTCACAAATGACCAAGTGTTGTTTTTTGGGCATCTCTTTGTAATTTATAGCACTTTTTGAATTTGAATTTGATCGTTCCCCGAAAATCCAATTCATTAATGCTCTCTTGGTGGTAGATTTTCCCAAATCTTGCCCATAAATCGCGTCTTAAATGCATGTCATCTCCTCCATTTGGTCTCAAGTCGAGCATCCTATCGTGAATAGTGACTTCAATGGTCAGTTTCTGGCCAACCCGCGCAGCAGTGTAGCCCCCCATGCATGATTGCAGACCTTGTGACTCCTTGCTTCTACGCATAGCTCCAACATCTCGCAGCTCCCAGGTAGAATAGTTTGTAGTCCCATTCTTCTTTTCAACTGCCTGGAGCGCTAAGGTTGTACTTCCCTTGACTAGTTAGGTGGTCGCACCACCTGTATAAAGTTTAATCCTGTCATCCATCATTTTTCCTAGAAAATACCCACTTTTTATTGTTACGGGTGGCATCGCATACTTTATCATCTGTAACGCGCTATCCTGGTCGATTCGCTTAGTAATGTGTGGTCCAAGCCAAGGCATTAGACTGATCAATTCGCGGTGATAGGCCTCAAACTTGTCAGTGTGATCGTGTGCATCCTGTCTTATCACCCTGGTCCTTTTACCGAGAAAATCTTTCTTTATCTCTTCCTCCAGCTTCTTGACTTCCGCATCTACCAGAGCGCTTTTCTTCCTTAGGTGTACCCTTTCTTCCTCAAGTTCTTGGAGCCTAGAACTTCCCTGTAGGATTTATTTTTCCAAGGTTCTGTGAACCATCGTATCTATCGGTGCTATCATGCGTTGTCTAAGCTTTTCATGTACTATAGTGCTTACAACATTTTCTTTATACTCCAACCTTGGCAGTGCCTCCACGGTCAATTTCTTGCACGCGGTCCTATAAGCCCATAGAACTGCTGGTACGTGCAAGTCCCAGTCAGTCTGCTTCGCATTGTGGACCTTGTTTAGTGCTTCGGGTACTTTATTAAAGGCTTCTCTGTGGATACCCTTCAACGCACTTGGTATTTCCATAGTCCGTGGTCCCAACCAGAGGGGTCGTTCGTGCCATTTCCTTGCCCGTACCTGCTTACTGATCGTGTCTCCTATCGTGAGGACTAGGTGCATTCATGTAGGTTTCACACCATATGCCTATATCCACTTGGATAGGCGAGTGCGCGAGCCATTTCGTTTGACAATCTTGTCTATTAATCGATCGGAGGCTTCCCAAACTATGTGTGCATTATTCTTTTGCAATCGCGCCAATCCTCATATCTTCTTTGGTGCGTACCCCACCACCTTGCGAGTGTGGCTTGCAATACCCATTTCAGAGTGTCAAAGCATTGTTGTTCTGGCACTTCTCTTTCAAATCTGTTCAGGAAGTCATCCACCTCGCTCAACCTGTCATATGTAGGTAGATCTCTTACCTCTGTTCTTACGCAACACAGTGATCTCGTCATCATGTTACAGTTGAGCATGGTTACCTCGTGTAACCGGTTCTGCCATCGTTCTATCTCCTCGTCAAAATCTGATGTGCAAGAGCTTTCGCGCTCCCATGAAATTCAGCCATCCACGGTTGGATTCACCCAGTCTTGATCCCGCGCGATTATCTTGTAGATGTAGTCAAGATCATCATTTTTTTCGTAGTTGTGCATTGGCTCCTTGTATCATGATCCTTCTGCAAGGTCTAAAGGTACCACTACGCGTAGAGACTTTTTCTCAAAAATCATCTTGTGCTTCTTCATATTTATGTCAATGGACCAATCTATTCCCAATAGCATGGGATAGGGATTGCTGTCATCAACAATCTCTATCACTTCAAAATCTGCTAGCACACTTGCTCCTTCGATATCTACTCTAATTCCCTGGAATCTCCCCATAGGTAGGATATTTTGTTGGTTTTCCATTCACAGTTGGATAGGAGACCATTACAGCACAGGCCTGCCCATGCACTTCCATGTCTACTTTGGCAGGATGTTCGCATTCAATCCTAGATCCAGAATCACTTGGTCCATCTCATATTCCCCAATCTGCGTGGTCAATCTCATCTCCCTCCCTGTTCGCGTCACGTGCTTCCCGAGCTTCTATACTACATGTGGTTCTCCTAGCATGGTCCCAACGCATCTAATTATGAGTTCTTGTAGCCCCTTTATAGCCTTGTTGTCACACAACAGCTTCATGCATGTCTCCAAGAATGTAGTGAGCATCGATGGGTCCATTTCTGGCTCCAGTGTGTCTTTACTTCCTGAAGTGGAGGCATCAACGAAGCTCCTTTTAGCTTCCATGAAGGTCTCCTTAGCATGCTCCAAATCAAATTCTGGTTCCTTCGTTGGAGCCTTGTGAACCTAGGTACTTTCTTCAAGCTGCTTTCCTTTGTCATCCCCTATCGTAATTCCACTCCAGAGCACGATATTTACATTAGGGTCTTTCTTGCGCGGCTCAAACCTCATCATTTGCAGGTTCTAAGTTGGGGGAGGGTGGAGTGCTCCTTTATCGCGCAACCTCGCTATAAGTGTGGGACAATCCTCTGTCTCATGATCAAACAACGTACAATAAAAGCATGATGGTCGTGTTGGATTCGTACAATCGCAAGCATAATGCCCCGGCCCTCCGAAATTATAACATATTAGCTGTTTGTGACTTCCTGGTCCCCCTCCACCTCAGCCTTGTCCGCGCCCCTAAAATCCGGTGCACACCATTCCTACATTTTGATTGAGGGGTCGTGTTTTGGCCTGAAATCTGTAGGTAGGAGTTTGATCCATCATTAGCTCATAACTTCTACATGTGTGCTCATCATGTCCCACTGACCTACAGATATTACATAACAACTACTATGAATTATGCGTATACTTCTACAATAGATGGCAGTTATCTGTAGCATGCTTTCCTCCTATCTGACAAATCGGGCACCAGAGTAGTAATCCTTGTCGTGCCCCTGGCCCTTGCATTTTACGCACCATACCTCATCACGCATCTCTGGGCAGGTTGCCTTGTCTTGTTTCAAACACTACATCTCAAGGCACAAGTTTTTCAATTGTGCGTGAATTTGCTGAACTCCCAGGTTGGGATCTTCTATCGAGGTCTCGTGCAATCTCATAGCAACCTCCAAGGCCTCTGCCTAAGTGCTTAGCCTCTGTTGCGACAGTGTGTTCCATAGATGTGGCGTTAATGATGCTACAAACCATTTGTGGTGTTTGCCATCTGTTAACGTCATGTTCGCTTTGCAAATTGTGCACTTCAATCTTTGATTCAACTCCCACAGGGTCTTGCCCAGTAGCATTGTAATTTCCTTGAACCCAATGATCGACTGTGCCTCTGACTTTGGCCTACTAAATTCTTTGTTTAGCGCAACTTGGATATCCATGATCCCCACATTCGGATTGTCATTAGAATGCTTAATGTACCAGGTTAGCGCGCGATCCTGCTAAGTGCTAACCAACATTTCCTTCTTTATATTGTCATCTGGGACTCCCTGTGCTTCCCACATAGCTTTTATCACAAACCAAAACTGGTCCGGATCTTCATTCCCTGCTCCCTTGAACACTGGTAGCTTTATCGTGCTTGCCATACTACTTTGCAGTGGTGGCGGAGGTGGTATGGGCAAAGATGGGGGTGAAGACAATGAAACTAGTGGTGGTGTGGGTGGGGATGGTATGCGCGGAATTCTCTGCCTTGTCAAATTGATCGCACTTCTTGGCGAGACCTTCGCGAGCTCTTCTTCGCCCCCTCACGGAGGTGAAATCAAGGGGCTAATTTCTAGTTTTGTGCTACCTTCATTTCTGTAGATTCTCCCACTCGTGGTCCTTTGAGGAAGCGTTGTTCTACCTTGCTATAACTAACTGAAGTATCTACCATGAATTTAGTGGTGAATCCTCCTATGATTCGATAGCCAATGATCGATAGTGCGCGCGATCTTATCTTCCAATACTTCCAATTTGTGCAGCAATTCTGGAGTCCACACAATAGGTCTGTCGAGTTTACACCTTCCTTGTCTATTTGCTAGCTTCACTATCCACTCGTATACTAATCTTCAATTCCTTTCTTTGTCGGATTCCAATGATACGACGTCAGACATCTCTATGTAGATCCTAGTCCTGGCAACGGAACCATTTGTTCGCTTGTTGGGGCCTGACCTAGGTTCGGAGTTAATTTGCTAAACAAATCCCTGTACTACTAGCCCTTTCAGAAACAATTTGTGAAGTGCAGACTAAGGTCTCACCCGAGTTAGTATGGGAGGGTGCTAGAACTAGGTTTCCGCACCCTTGAGATGTCTGAGAGGTTTGACTGGTCCCACTGTTTGTCCCTGTGCGCAGGTCACTTTACGCACTTCCATGTTCCTCACGCCCTGATACACTGCCTTTGCGCAGTCCTGACCATGGTTTGTGGAGCTTCTGCACTGCTAGAGTCGTGCTCTAAGCTATTACCTAATATCTTATTTATCTTCCTATACTATTTAATTACCTTCGCGTACTTGGATGTTTTACGTTATAATTATTTATACAAAACATTCATATAAGTTCACGCAGCAAATAAATAGTATACTTGCAAATTATACCCAATCATATATTAAAACAGGAAAATATGCATAGAAATATGGTAAACTTCTCTTTATTGATTCTTTCAACAGTTATAGACTCGACCTGCCCTGCGCACTCAGTTGCGGTCTACTAGGCCTCTACGCACTCAGCTGTAGAGCCTTCTCCTACTCTATGACCCAAAGACACACTTTACACTTCAACTCAATCACTTAGACTTCTCATGTTCTTATGCCCCTCTCTACACTTAGAGCCTCACTCTATTTATACAATCCCATAGTCCGTGGACCATGGGTAGGTCTATTAAGGCGACATTACATTACAAAATGAGGGTGGAAAACCCTGTGACTTTATCATAATTTCGCAGTCCACACCAACAATTTGCAGAGTTCTTAGCAAAGGATTCGATCAAAACTTGGGCTTTAAGCCCCAAAAAATGCCTTGGGGGGATTCCATGCCTAACACCTTGTCTCTCTCTCCCCTTCACTTCTTCACTATCTCTCTCTGTCCCCCATAACTCTCTCTCCCCCCCGTAAGGCTAAATGGGGTTAATGGCATTAATCACGCTTAATGGTTGGCGCTGGCCCGTGGTTTTCATTCGGTGGTCATATGGAGAGGGGGCTGGCCCCGGGGGGCTAGCTCCCTCCTCTCCGCTATCAATTCTGCATGCACTTTAAATATTGGGTCGTGGTAATAGTCTTCAACATGTAAGTTGGTGGTTGAACAATAAAGCATGGGAGTTATGAGGGGGAGGTCATGGGTTCAAACCCGCCCTCCCCCAAATCACATTTTTTTATAACATATAAATATATGCAATCCTGAAATTTTGGTTAATCGGCTATTCAAATATTATATAACATTTATGCAATGTGGACTTTCGTTTAAATACGAATGTGGGTTTAAATTTGATATTTAGATTAATATAGTAATATAATATATATATATACATATATATATAATATCCTATATATATATAATATATATATATATATATATATATATTATATATATATATATATATATTATAATATATAATTAAAAAATCATATAATATAACATAATAATAATATATAAAATACACACACACACACACACACACACATATAAAATGATATTTAAATAAATAAATAAAAATCAAATTCCACCTTCAAGGCCAATTAGGCAATTTCCATTGCACACAACCACACTGGTGAATCTAAAGATGACACTTAGCACAATGTCACTGGCTGAAACTGGAGAATATTCTTTGAATTCTGACTTGGCATCCAGTCAAACTTTGACTTTGACTTCTTTTTTTACCAAACTTTCAGAAGTTCTAACTTTTTCATAAGATGTCAGTTTTTTAAACCATTCACGGCATTGGAATCCTGGCGACAAACTCTATCTGGTCATTCAGGTCTAAGGCAATTCTAAGAACTTTCATTTTTAAGCTAAAATATTGATCCCTGGTCATTCCTCCCCACTAGAAGCCTTTTGGACCCCAAAAGCTCTCTTAATAACTGATTATGTTGATGAGGGGACTATTCCCTCATCCTTACAGCCTTTATCCATTTTCCTAATTTCATCATTTGGAGCTTTTTTTTTTTTCTCCGCATGTGGGAAAACCTATTTATTTGTCAAATCGACTACGAATGCAAGTTGACTCATCATTCTTAATCAAGGAAAATCACGCCACCCAGAATAACAGGTTGGTGGTTCGTAAAGGGGCAGGCTTTCACTAGTGCTAAATGCCTCTCAGTCTTGGGCCGTTAACCTTACTCTGTTTCTTTACGTCCCACAAAGACAAGATCTTAGCCAAGCACAGGGAGTTTTAGGGCATACTCGAGATCCATCTAGGTGGTGTTAATAGTGAATAAACTTGTTTTCTTATTATCTTTAATAAAATTGAATAAGAGCTAAAAACGAAATATATTGAGAAAAGAACTGTATCAAGATCCTTTTCCTTAATTTTAAAAAGAAATACATAATAATTACAAGGTATTTTTAATTTTTGTTTTCAACATTTGTTTAATTATTATTTATTGTTTGTTATATCTATTAGTATAGATTCATGTTAATGTTGGATCTGTCATGGGTAGAGAGGAATAAAATCACTTCAGGGGCAAACCTTTTTCAAAGAACAAAATTTGAAAAAAGGCTTGTATCTCTAGAAATTTGATCCCTCTTCTGAATTAATAGGTATGAGGTTGACATGGATCTATGTTGGTTTTGATGAATAGATGATGGCATTGATGTCAAGTCCCAATCATTGGTGTCAAGTGTCAAGTTCACGGGGAGCCTGGTAAGTGTTTCAAGGGGAGCCTAGTAATTGTGTTATCATTGATGTATTACTACTTAGCCTGAGGACAATGATGAAGGTTATATCTTTGAAGGATTTTTATTCTAAGTTCATCATATTCAATGAGGTAACTAGGTGTTTGATTGGATATTCCTCTTTGAGAACTTTCCAATGATATATGCCACTTGATATAACTCCAAAGGAATAGTGAGAAAAGTAAGTTTGAAGTTTGGAAGATTAAGGTGAGGTTCTCAAAGGCTCATGGTTCTAGCAAGACCATTGTGGTGCCCAAATGTAATAACAAGGTAATTAAAAAACTCATTGATAGGTGGAAAGTGATGAGTAGGAGGTGATAGGGCAACAAACCATAAGTCCTATCCCTTGGTCATAAGGTGGCTGGCTAAAGCGCCCTAGTGGATGTTGGGTCGTCAAACAAAATGATGTGCACACAATAGTAACAAGTGGTGAGTAGGAGGAAATAGGCGACAAGCCCCTAGTCAAAGGGTTCTCAGGTTTGGAATCAAAGTGCTTATTAGACTACAAGGACCAATTGAAGTGCACACAAAGAACACAACAACAAGGGGATGGGAGGTAAGCCTTGGCACAACTTTCAAGGTTCCAGGTGGCAAGGCATGTGGAAGGTCAATGACATGGCTTAACAAGGAAATGACCTTTGGAAGTGATGTGTAAAGGGTAGCATGTGGTGCTCCATGTTAGTGAAATGTGGTAGACAAATTTTTCCTTGTTGGGTGGCCAAGTCCACCTTTTTCAAGTGACATTTTGTAGTGATGTGGTACGATAGGTGGAAATGATGATGATGTGGCAATGATGTGGATGAAGTATGACGCATTGTGAGTGGTACATCCAGACTTGACATGGAAGTATTGGATGCCTTATGATCTGCACCAAGCACTGGTTTCACAAAGGATTTCAGTGTTAAATATTTTTGTAATTCCACAAAGGCGGGGCCATCAACCATTTCCCACTTCCCAATGTGAAAGGGACAAGCATTGATGAATTCCTATTAGTGACAAAGAGAAAAATTGGTGAACCATGAAGTATTGGATAGATCTTTTCCCATCAGAGGGAAACACCATTAGACAACATTCTTGTCTATTTCCCATTGTTGATTAGCTAGATAATAAAACATGATGAATATTGTTTAGCGAAATGTGATGAGTGATGAACCATAGGGATGTGGTCACTGCCCACAGTTATAAGTGATAGACATGAAAGTTATCGAAGGCATATCAGCCCATTGGTCATCTGGTTAGAAAGTTTTGGTTGCATCCCGAGCTAATTCAATATCTGAGATTCGATATCTCAAATGCTCAATCACATGCTTCGGTCATAAGAGTTATTTGATGAGTTTAGTCTATCAGGTATCAACCAACCAATTGTGGAAAAACCTCGAGAAAGGCCCAATCTCCTAAGGAGAACAAGGTCTTAGTACCTTATCACTGAAGCCTTGATTACAACCTTGCTACATTAGATGATGGTTAAAATTCCTAGATTTCCTATCAACCATTGAGGCATTGGGATATAGTAGCATAATAAATTTGGTTGGGCTATGAAAATTAAATATTACACATTATCATCACTTCTCTAAGGAAATATGAGAAGGTGCAAACAATGTGGTGTTGTTGAATTGATAACCAATCCAAATTCTTGATTAAGATTCAAGTGTGAAATGTCTTACACAGTTGAATGATTCAGGTTGTTGATGTAGTCAAAGGAGAAATTCCCATGGACAAACACCATGGACAACTACCCATGGTAAATGAAGGTCTGAACTATAAAAAGAAGAAAAGATCAATGCAAGATGGTTGATTGCACTGAAGAAAAACTAATGCTCTGTGTGAAAGAGTGCTTGAAAGATTGGGCCATAAGAATAGCAAATCTAAATAAGTAGTATGATGTCATGGGGGCTTCACTTAATGAATCTATGGCATATCAAGTGCATTTGTGGCATACTAAACAATACCTATAATTTTACTACATATTGGAAAATACCTCTAAAAATCACATTATTTAACTCGCTACCAATACCAACCTAATACACCTTCCCAATTTAAAAAACCCCTCTTTCATTAGATATTGTAGGTATCCATTTTTTCGTTAACATTTTTAATAGCCCTTCATATCTTTTCATTAACTTTGAGCTCCATTTTTTGTACCTGCCAATATAAAAACTCTTTATCCCATATATATCCCCCAATATGAATGCACATGGTATGATATTTCTCCCTTAGTGGAGCCCCTGATGTAGAACCCATGCATGCAAGTTGAATGAGTGTTGTAATGTGAGATCATGTGCATAAAAGTATAATCTATTGAGTAGTAATATAAGGTTGAGCAAATAAACTGTTGAGAAAATAATCAGAATTGAATTTTTGGATTGAGTAAGTTTATATTATAGTAGAATATCTAGCTAATTAAGAGATGAAACGACGTGCAACCCAAATAATTTAGAAAACTAAAAGGAACAAATTCTACAAGTATGAGTTTGAAAATGAATGAAATAAGGATCTATTAGGCTAAGTAGGTTGGTGCTTTCACATCAAGGAGTGAGTGCTTCATTCAAGTTGTTTGTTGTAAACATTAGGGAGTTGGTGCTTCCTTCAAGTAGCTTCTTGTAAATTCAAGGGATAGTTGTCTCCTTCTAGTTCACAATGATAAATTTGATGTAACAATAGGTTGGAGCTTACATTTGCATACAGAAGAAAAAAAGTTTTGTGGTTTTCTCCCTTTATGGATTTCCATGTAAATATTTGTGTCTCTTGTGTGTATGTTATTTGATTTATGGTGTTGTGCTATAATTGATTAGTGATAAAGTAAATAATCTCAAATTTTTGTTAAAATTTACATAATACTGATTTAGCCCCCCTCTCAGTATTATCCTGGTTTCTAATAATTGGTATCGATCGAGTTCCTTCAGCAATACTCTAACAACTAGAAGGTAGATAGAGACAATGACTAACCAAGATTTACATTCCACCAACAAAGTCCCCACGTTAACTGGATCAAAATATCCATTCTAGAAGATATGTATGAGAACCTACATAATGTCTCTTGGTTCACATATCATAGACACAATATTAATGCTATGATGCATTGGTTAGTAAAGTGTAGAAAATATGGTAGATTCGCAAGCTCATGCAATGTACTAAAGCATTGGACAAGAGTCTATTTCCAATTTCAACCAGCGGAAGCAAATAGATCGATGAAAATAATATGGACAAGAAGAATATAAATCAATGGAACATAACACAAGATGTATCTGGGAAAAGCCACTGCTCAAAACCCTGTTATCTATATTGTATATATTAGAAATATGAGTGAAGATACAAATCTTGTTATCACTTGAACAATTCTGCACAAGTATGTTAAACTCTCTCAACTCACAAGCAAGCTCTTGGCCAACACTCAGCCAATTTCCCTGCCCTCCAAGCCCCTATTTCCTTGTGTGATTCCTATGGTTGAATAGCCCATATTAATGGGAGTCCATTGTTTCCAAAACTATGCAATCCAACCTAGGTTGACTTCCTAATTGCATGTATGATCTATACAATGCAGTAAATCATACAACTGGTAGTACATTGTCCATGCACTCTAGTCTCAACTAGGTCTTTGTCAGAATCAACATGCATGGGTTTCTGATGAGGGAATCTTTAGTTAGCTAGAGGGATACTTGTGGATGCACTAGTGCACCAACTGGCTGTTAACTTTCTATTAGTTCCTCAAACAGTTTGGAACTAATTTGACTTAATATAACTCATTAAACTGAGTTATCTAATTACAATTCCCAATTAAACTCATCTTGGACCCATAAAACTTAGGGAGAACATATACATTACTTTAGAAAGACTTCGAACTCAAAATTCCTAAGCTAATTAAGTTAATTAAACTTAATTAGCTATTTACAATTTTTTATGAGAATAGAATTTGATTTTAATTCACAGTTTAAATTCAAGGACAAATTTAAACTGGAATTTCTTGTTGCCATTTTCTCAACACTCCCTCTCAACAGGAAAGGGATTATCAGCTACCTTGATCCTATCTCTGTGAAACTTGAATTTTCATCTTGGCAATGCCTTTGTCAAAATGATAGCATCTCGCTCCTCCATGAGAATGTACTCTAACAACATAATCTGCCTCAATATACAATCTCTGAGATGATGGTATCCGATATCAATATGCTTTGACCGATCATGAAAAGCTCGATTTTCAGAAATTTTGATGTGACTTTGATTATTGCAGTAAATCACAGTTGGATCCATCTGCTAACCAAACAAACCAACCAGGATCTTCCTCATCCAGATTGCCTCACATGTTGCCTACCTCACAGCCATGTACTCTACCTATGTCAAACTGAGTGCAACCGAACTTTGTTTCCTATTGTTACTTGTACCAAGAAACTGTCGTTGACCCAATATTGAAGATCTCTCCTCATGTCCTCTTCTGGTCAGATGGAATCCTTACCAAATATGCATTAGTGAGGCCTTGAAGTTTCACTCCCTTTGTCCATCTATACCATAATCTATATTGAGAAGTGCCCCTAAGGTATCTCAACACATGCTTTGCTGCCTTCCAATACAACTTGGTAGGCCTAACCATCGCTTAACTAAGCTGGTTAACTGCATAGCACATATTAGGTCATGTCTTCACCAAGAACATTAGTGAACCCACAAGGTGCTTGTAAACAATAGCTTCCACTACTTCCCCTAAAGCAGCATCCTCCTTCCTTTAGTTACCTATTAGAGGAGTCTCCATGGGTTCATTCTCTCCATGTGGAATCTCCTGAGTATCTCGTTGGCATAATTTCCCTAAGACACAAACAACTCCCCATCTCCCTGCCATACCTCCATTCCAAGAAAGTAATGCATGAAACCCATGTCCTTCATCTCAAACTCTCTTACAAGGTCCTCCTTACAGGATTTGATTAGATGATCATCACCTATCAAAATGAGATCATCAACATAAAGTACAATGATCAACAATTTACCTTCCACCACTATGTGGTATAGGTTCACATCCACTTCACTCTTCGTGAAGCCCAACTCGGTGAAGTATCTGTCTATCCCGGTGTACCAAGCATGAGGTGCTTGCTTCAGCCCATACAACACTCTCTTAAGCCGACACACATGCGACTTATGGTCAAAGGTCTCAAAACCTTTAGGTTGCTCTATGTACACCTCTTCCTCAATCATTCCATTAAGGAAGGTTGTCTTCACACCCATCTGATGTATCTTCCAACCCATCTATGCTGATAATGCCAATATAGATCTAATTGACAAGTATCTTGCAACAGGAGGAAAGGTCTCATGATAATCAACCCCCTCTACCTGTGAAAAGCCACGAGCCACAAAGCTAGCCTTATACTTCTCCACACTACCATCTGCAGCTTTCTTTACCTTATAAAGCAAATGGGAGCACACCACTGACTTGTCTTCCAGTCTGAGGGCCACATCCCAAACATTATTACGAACTATGGAGTTATACTCCTCCACCACCACATCAACCCAAACCGGCTGTTGCACTGCTTCCTTAAAGGAAGATGGCTTTGTCACAACACATTCACCCATAAGAGCCATGTATCCAATGTACCTTTCAGGTGACCTCCTTTGCATACGCTGAGAAGTGGGTGCTCCCACATTCTCCCGTGCATCATCCAATAATCGATAAGCCTCTCTGGTGTGCTTCTTTGCCTGAGTGGATGTCTCCACTCCCAGATCCTCTGCATGTGGTTGTTGCACATCAATCTGAGGTTCCTCAACCTTAGTAGTTAAAATCTCCTCATCCACATGTAACTCAAACTCCCTCTAAAGGGGGAGTCACATGGCCTTCTCCTCATCGAATATGACATCCCTATGAAGCATCGCCATCCTGTTGGTCGAAAATTACACCCAATAGTTGTGAGGTGTATCAGCATACCCCAGAAATATTCCCAACTCTGTTGTCGTCTCAATATTATTCCATGCATCTTTGGTCACACGGAAATATACTGATGACCCAAAAATCCTGAAGTGAGCAACATCTAGCCTCTTACCGGAATAAGCCTCCTCTGGTGTCTTCATCTCAAGTATCTGATGTGGGCTACAGTTCTTAACATAGACTGTTGTGTTGCATGTGTTAGCCCACAAGTGTAGTGGTAGGCCCTAATCATGCAACATCGTCCTCACTACCCCTACTATGCTTTTTTTCTTCCTCTCGGCCACCCCATTTTGCTGAGGGTTATGGGGTGTTGTAAACTCCTGTTTAATCCCTTCCGCTGCACAGAAGTTCTTAAACTCATTTGAGACATACTCACCACTGTTATCACTCTGTAGAGCTTTAAACTTCTTGCCCGACTCTTTCTCCACCAATGCTTTAAACTCACAAAATGTTTTGAAAGTTTGATCCTTTTTCTGCATGAAAAATATCCAACATTTTCAAGAAACGTCATCAACAAATATAGCATAATACTTGTGCTTGGTCATGGATGTTGTCGAGAATGGTCCACACACATCTGAATGGACTCGCTCTAGAATAGCCTCTGCTCGATTGTCTTTTTCGTGAAAGGAAGACTTGGTGTATTTTCCCAAAAGTACACCCCTTTCATGTATCAACTTTCTCAAGATACCTTTGGGAAGATCGGTAGAGATCTCTTGCAATATCTTCAAATCCCCTTGATGCAAGTGGCCCAATCGCCTGTGCCACAACTCACCAATGCCTCATCTCTGCACCCTTTCTTCTTTTGTGCTCAATGAAGCACACTCCTCTACCTCCAACTTATATAGATTCTTCACCCGAATCCTTATCTTCTTTACTTGACTCGTGGCTATGTGTTGAATAAACGCCTTTCCTTTCAAGAAGATCACATCATAGCCTCTATCCTCAAGCATGGAAATGGATACCAATTTCTTCTTTAGCCTAGGAACATACATAACATTATTCAAGCTGAGTGGAGCCCCATGCTCCCTTTGAAAAGTAATCATGCCCAATCCATTAACACTATACTTCCCATCGCCACCCATCTCGATATGCATCTGGAGATCTTTCTCCTCCAAGTCACTGAATAAATCTTTGTTTCCAGTCATGTGGAATGAAGCTGCACTCTCTAAGTACCATACACTTCCCATCATTGATGACCCCATGCATGCAATGAGGGAAATGTCCAATTCGAATTGAGAGGCCAAAGCCTCACCTACTTCTCCTCTTGAGGACTTCTTCTTTGACTTCTTGAGTGGACAATTTGTAGCAAAATGGCCCATCTCATGAAAATGGAAGCACTTGACTTTCATCATGTCTTTCTTCTTACCTCCATGATAAGAATCTAATTTGGAATGGAAAACTTTCCCTTCCCCTTCTTCGCCTTAATCGCTAAGGCACAATTCTCTTCATCATCAGTTTTTGATTAAGAGCCATCCTTGGTGTTTCTCCTTATCTCCTCCTGCATTAAATTCGACCAAAGTTATTCCCAATTTGGAAGCTTCTCCCAACCATTGAAAGAGTCTTGATAACTATGCCAACTCTTTGGGAGTCCTTGAAGAGCCATATCATCTTCGGAAATTATGTTTCCAACACTTCCAAGTTCATCACGGCACTGAGTGAACTTGGTCAAGTATTTTGGAATCGTCTCACCTTTCTCCATTTTGATTTTTCGAAATTTGTCCTTTAGTGCCAATTTCCTTTGGTCACTACTATTCTGATACAATTCCGTCAATGTTTTTCATATGGCATACCAAGTTTCCTTTCCATGGAGAGTCGAGACAATGTGGTCTTGAACTCCCTCAAGGATTATTTGCCTCGTCTTCACCACACACTTCTTCCATTCAACCAAATTTTGTGCAACTGATGCTGCTGGCTTAGGAATTTCTTGATAAATGAATTCCTTCAAGCCATTATCCTCTAGCACACCCTCCATTCTGTCCCTCCAGGCTATAATATTCGAGTTTCCTTCCAAAGCATACTCGAGCTGCAAACCATAGAACACAATTTGTCGATCCTCAAGTATGTAATGCAAATTTGAATTTCACCTGTAACCCTGAACTCAAAAACTTTGAAATATCCTCTATCCTCTATTATATTGTTCTCAGCTCCGAAACCATGTAGAAAATCCTATAGATTCACAAGCTCATGCAATGTACTAACACATAGGACGAGAATCTACTTCTACTTTCAACTAGCAGAAGCCAATAGATTGATGAAAACAATATGAACAAGAAGAAGATAAATCAATGGCACATAACACACGACGTATCTAGGGAAAGTGACTCCTCAAAACATCTCTATTTGTATTGCATATATCAGAAATATGAGTGAAGATACAAATCTTGTTCTCACTAGAAAAATTCCACACAAGTATGCTCAACTCTCTCAGCTCACAAGCAAGCTCTTGGCCAACACTTAGCCAGTTTCGCTGCCCTCCAAGCCCTTATTTCCTTACAGAATTCCTATGGCTAAATAACCCATATTAATGGGAATCCTTCCAAAACTACAGAATCCAATCTAGGTTGACTTCCTGGTTGCATGAATGATCTATACAAATCATTAAATCATACAACTAATAGTACATTGTCCCTACACTCTAGTCTCAACCGAGTCTTTCTCAGAATTGACATGCATGAGTTTCTGATGAGGGAATCATTAGTTAACTAGAGTAACACTTATGGATGCACTAGTGCACCAACAAAATGTTAACTCTCTATTAGTTCCTTAAACAGTTTGGAATTAATTTAATTGAACATAACTTAGTAAACTGAGTTATCTAATTACAACTCACAATTAAACTCATCTTGGACCCCTAAAACTTAGGGAGAACATAAACACTACTTTAGAGAGACTTTCAACTCTAAATTCACTAATTAAGTTAATTAAACTTAATTAACTATTTACAAGTTGCTATGGGAATAAAATTCGATTTTAATTCACAGTTTAAATTCAAGGACAAATTTAAATTGGAATTTATTGTTGCCATTTTTCAACATAAATATGAGAGTCTTAAGTTCAGTAACAATGCCAAAGTAATGAATGCAATTGAGTATTTTTCCTAAATCCGAGTTGGTTAAATTAATGCACGACAAATTAGACAAAGATGTATGGGATAAGATGACAAGTTGTTTGAAGGTGATAGTATAGTAAAGAATCTAAACTACAAGGCTATAAAATGAAATTTGAAGCATTAAAAATGAAAGAGGATGATGATATAGCCAAATTATTTCTTTAAGTGGGGGAGATAGTTAACACCATTAGAGGAATTGACAAAATAGTGGATGAATCTTTTGTAGTACAAAAGGTGTTGATATCTCTTCCAATTACATTTGATGACAAAGTATCAACAATTGAGGAGATTCAAGACCTCAACTCATTGACATTGGACCAATTGCATGGAACATTGATAGCCTATGAACTGCGAACTTCAAAAGGAAAATCTACATCAAGGGGGGTTTCCTTCAAAGCTGGAAAAAAGAGAAAAGAATATATAGAGGATTGGAGTTATGAATCTAAAGAAGAAGAGGCAAATTTCGTCAAAATATTAAAGAGAGGATCTGGAAAGTACAAAGGTAAGTTACCCTTCATTTTTCATCTAAATGCCCTTATAAGGAAGAAAATAATGGGCATAATCATAGAGAGAAGAATAAACATAAGGAAGTAAATAAAGAAAAGGAGTTCAAAAAAGAGTTTATATACTTGAGATGACAACAACTCCTCAGAATATTAAGATGAACATCCCTCTAATGAATTAATAACAAAATAAAGATTGAAGGACTTTACGTTCATGACCTTAGAAAATCCAAATAGAGGTCAAGATGAGTTTGATAAAGATGATGATGAAATAAACTTGGAGGGTGAACTGATTAGTGCCTTATAGGAAATCCAAAGTTGTGGGAAGAAAAATAAGAAGCAAAAGAAAATGTTGGAAAAAATTGAAGAGGAAAAGGATAAATTTGAAGATTCATCAAATTTTCTTCTGAAATTTTAGTTGGAAGAAGCAAGCAAAATTGAAGATACTTTATTGCAACAACTAGAATAAAAGAGCAAGGAGTCTAAAAAAGAATAAGAAGAAATTGTCTCCCTCAAAAAGTAATTAGAGAAAGCTAAGGGTCGGCTAAACCATAATATAAAATTTATTAAAGGATCCAATAAGCTACATGAGATTATGACTATTTAGAGATCCCCTCTCATCAAAATTGGTCTAGGGTATGAAGGATAATTGAGCATAAATAAAAATGAATATAAAGGACCAATCAACTGCTTTGAACTAGTCAAAGGACTAGCTAACAATTTAGTCAAAGGAAATGAAAGGAAACAATCACACCAAAAGGAAAGTTATAATAGAAATCCAAAAATCCATAGAAATAAAGTGGATAATCAATGGATACCTCATTTATCTCAAAGATAAATCCATGGAAGAGTAAGAAAATCACACCTTCAATGATACTTTGCTCCCAAGTACCAAAACATTTCCAATGGTTACTTTTTTTATTATATGAATTTTGGACATAAAGTTGTAGATTATAGAGCTTATCTTGGAAGTAATCTGCTAAGGAATAAAATAAACGAATTCTATCAATCAAATACAAAATGGGCAAATTGTAAATTCACATATAAATGGTCTCAAGGACAACAATCCTTTTTCTCCCTTATTTGATGATGTTGAAAGTTGTAACTATGACAATTATGGACACATAGTAGTTGAGAGTGGGACCAACAAAATCTAAACAACTCCTCAAACCAAACAAACTCAAGAAGGACCTAAGATAGAGAAAGAAAAAGGATAAAAGGAAGGAATAATGTGGCATCATGTTGTATGCTCAAAATCAAGGGATCGACTCGTATGTAGGCAGTGGATGCTCTAAGCCTATAACTGGTTATAGAAGCAAATTCCAGACACTGAACGAAAACAATACTAGAATTTTCATATTTGGAAATGATGCTCTAGGAAATCTTAAGGGAAAAGGAATAGTAAGCTTGGACAATGGAAGAGGTAAAGCTCGTAATGTTCTCTTTGTAGAAAAGATGAATAAAAAATATATAAAGAGTAAGCTAAATGTACGATAAAGGGTATGATGTTACCTTTTGTTCTAAAGGCTATGAAATAAAGTAAGAAAACATAGGAAAGATAATAACAACAGGAGTAAGAAACTCATATAATGTATACATGCTCAAGAAATAAAATGAGAATTGTTATTTGAGGAAGCTTGATAGCAGTTGGTTGTGGCACAAAATTATAGGACATTTGAATTTTAATCATACAATGAAACTCATCAAAAATGAAGTTTTGGGGGATTTGTCAAAAATATGCAAGCCTGGTAACACAATTTGTATATCATGTCAAATTGGTAAGAAAATTTAAGTGCCTTTCAAAACCAAAGAAAATTCATCCACCATGGCACTTCAACTAGTTCATACAGACTTGTTCCAACCTTCAAGAACCGAGAGCCCAGGAGGTGAGATATACTTCATGCTGATTATTGATGACTATACCAAAATTAAGTGGGTTGCATTTTTTAAGGAGAAGTCTGAAGCATTTGAAAATTTCAAAATATTCAAATCCATGGTTGAGAACCAAAATAATTGTATGTTAAAGTGTGTAAGATCACACAAGGGTGGGTAGTTAACTTTGATAGAGTTTAATAACTTATGAGAATAACATGGTATAAGAAGAAAATTCACTATTTTAAATACCCCACAACAAATGGAGTATCTAGAATAAAAAATAGATCAATGTAGCAATTGGTAATATCCATGTTGAACAAATGAAACCTCCCAAAAAAAGTTTGGTCTAAAGTTATTCATACATAAAACCATATTTTAAATAAATCTCACCTTAGGCCAAATAGTGATAAGACTACATACAAGTTGTGGTATGGAAAACCAACCATAGTAAAACACTTCAAAAATTTTTTCTAGTGAATTTTACATATAAAAAAATGATGGTTTGATGCAAGGGTTGATGAAGGAATAGTTTTAGTATATTCTAATAAATGAAATGGCTACACATGCTACAATAAAAAGGCTATATAGAATAGTTGACTACATTTATGTTAAGGTGGATGAGGAGATACCTCTCAAAAGCCAACATTAAATATTTGTCAATCCACATGATTACCCTAACATTGAAGATGAAGTAGAAAAAAATGAAGAATGAGGAGAAGAGGAAGAAGAGCATGTAGAATTCCCGCACCCAAAAACTCCCTCAAGGTACATACAAAAGCATCACCTTATAGATCATATTGTTGGTGATAAGGAAGTACGTGTTCAAACTCCAAGAAAAGTAATGAATACCTCTGGTCAAGCACATATTTACATGCTATCTATGATTTTACCCAAAAGACGTTTCTAAGGAAATCCAAGATGAGCATTATATAAAGTCCATGAATGAGGAACTAAATTAAATTGAGAAAAATAAGACATGGGAATTAGTTCCAAGGCTAGAAAATAAAAATGTGATTGGAACAAACTGGGTCATTAGAAACAAAATGGACGAGAATTGATGAGTTGTAAGAAATAAGGCTAGATTGATATGCAAAGGTTATGCTCAAGTTGAGGGAATATATTTTGAAGATACTTTTGTACCTGTAGCATGATTAGAGTCAATAAGGATGTTCCTAGCATTTGCATGTCACAAAAATTTCAAAGTATAAAAAAGGATGTAAATTCATCCTTATTGAATGGAAACCTTGAAGAAGAGGTATACATAGAACAACTTGAAGTATTTTAGCTATAAAACAATCTTGAGGAAGTGTGTAGGCTTAAAAATACTTTGTGTGGGCTCAAATAAACACTGACAACATGGTATTGTATACTAGACAAGTAACTATAGTAATAAGGATTCAAAAGAGGATTAGAAATAATAATCTATATATCAAATTTGAGAGTGATAGTATTTTAACTATTGTTGTTTATGTTGATGACATAATTTTTGGTAGTGAGGTGTATTCACTCAACAAACAACTTTCCAAGGATACAAAAACTAAACTTGAGATGTTCATGCTTGGCGAACTCTCATTTTTTCTTGGACTGTAGATTACTCAATCGAAAAAAGTTATATTTCTCTCTTACAATAAGTAACTCAAGGAAATTTTGAAGAAATTTGGAATGGAAGAGTTCTCTCTTTTTAGTACTCCTATGGTCACTAAATGTAATCTCAGTAAGGATGATGAGTCACCATAAGTAAATCAAACAATTTATAGATCAAGAATTGGCATCCATTTGTATCTAACAACCTATCGGCCAAAAATGATGCAAGTTGATGGTGTAGTTGCAAGGTATAAATCTCTCCCCAAACAAATTCTTCTCCTAGCTTCCAAGAATTTTTAGATATCTAAGGGCTAAAATGAACTATGGTCTATGGTATCCAAAGGGTCAAAATCTTTCATTAACTACATAAATAGATGTTGACTAGTTTGGAAGTGTAGATGATAAGAAAAACACAAGTGGTTATGCTTTCTTTCTTAGAAACAACTTAGTGGATTGGTTCAGCAAAAAGAAAACATATATCTCCCTTTCTATTGTTGAATCCAAATACATAGTAGTTGCAGTGAGGTGCACTTGTATTCTATGGATGAAACAAATATTACAAGACTTGAAGGTAACATACGATAAAAATAATTCCTGTTATCAATGATAATATAAGTGTTATCATCATATCCAAGAATCATGTTCTTCATTAAAATACCAAGCATATCCCCATAAAGTATCATTTTCTTATAGAACATGTAGTTGATCAAATTGTGAATTTGGAATATATCCCAACAAAGGAACAAATTTCTAATAGCTTTACTAAACTTATTAGTCAAGAACCTTCTGAATATTTAAAACATAAGTTATGAGTGTTGTCTCATTCTTCATTTCACTAATCTTCCTCCCAAGAAAAGAGGAAAAATATTCAATATGTATAAGAATAGTTGTAATAATTTGACACCATACGAAAGAACGCATTTTCAAACCAAGTCTCAAAACAACACACTAGAAATAGTGATGGTGTATGTAACCATAATTGGTCACAATCTTGATAGGGGGAGCTTAGATGTAGAGGTAGAAAATATAGCTAATATAGTTAAGGCACATTAGACAAGTCCACAGGAATTTTAGATTGGAAACAAAATAATCAACAACTTGTTATATCATTATGGAGGAGACTTTTTTGAGGGGGAGTTCCTACACCCTTTGCCATTGATGGCAAAGAGGTAGAATATGAAAAAAATTGTATACATAGTAAATGGTGAGTTCTTAGTCATGAATAGTACAAAGGAAGAGTGAACAAACAACAACCATTTTTCCAGTAGGATAGGGAGTGTTCCCCATGTAGTGGTGTTTACATCAATAACTAACAATGTTTGGAGGTGTTTCTTTCAATGCCAAAGGGGGACATTGTTGAACAATTGTTTTCATTGATGCCAATTATCAAGTTTAGGGGGAGCCTAGTAAGTGTGTTATCATTGATATATTGATGCTTAGCCTGAGGGGTGTTGAAGAATGTAACTAGGTCTGATCTTCATAAATTGTATTTGAGTCATAATGAAATGTATTTATCAAAATAAAGAAAAAGAAATTATTATTATTATTATTATGACTTATTAAATCATGGGTTTCATTCTTGGGTCACCGTGTTTTAGGTCAAAGTCCCCTTTGAGGAATTCCAGGTATTGTCTTGAGTCATTAGAGTCATTTTCCATTTAAAGAGACCCTTCTTGGGCTTTTGAATCATGTAAAGAGGATTAATATTGAGTAAAATAAGTCATTTTTCATCTCCACACCAAGTCAGGCTCAAGGAGACCAAATCAGCCTCAAACCGGGTAATTCGACCTCACCAAAAGCCTATATATACAAGTAGTTTGAATTCATTTGGAGAGAGCATGATCACAAGTTCAACATCCAAGAGGAGGCAGAAAAATTGTGAACTTCCAAGAGAAGGAGGAGAATTGTTGGAAAGGACAAGATCAAATTTTTTGGGTAATCTCTCTCTCACATGTGTGGATTTTTTGGTCTACTATTAGAGGGTCAAAGTGTTGTTGCTAGATCAAAGTCTAACTGTTGGATCAAATTTTGTGTTGGCCTCGCTATTGGGTCAAAGTTTTAGCTGGGGTAACTGTTGGGTTGAAGTTGTTATTGCTAAGTCAAAGTTGCTAGGTTGAAGTTGTTACTGCCAGGTTGAAGTTATTGCTGAAAGGGTTGACTTGGTGTGCAAGAAGTCTGTGTCTAGGTTAAGAAGTCTTGAAATATCTCGTGAAATTATTAAGGAAGAGTTTTTGACTCGGTTTTCCCCTAGATAGGGGTTTTTCATTGGCTTTCCGCCTAGATATGGTGTCTATGATCTTTGTGCTATTTTTTTGGTAATTGCTTAATAAACTAAATATAAAAGAGGAACATAAGAAATCATAAGACTATCACAAGTAATTATTAATATAGATAAAATATTTTTTCCTTTCTGATTTTCTAACATGTTATTAGAGCTAAGGTGAAGGAGAAGGGAAAAGGCATCTTGAAGATCTATTAAGAAGATAATAAGGAGTTTTAAGAAGTTTGAATATGGATCATCAAAATGATCATATAAGAAGTAAGAGGATAACATCATCCTCGAGAAGAATAAAGTTTTGGATCTAGTAAAAGGAAATGTAAGTAATCCTACTAATGAGTCAAGTGATGCATAGAAGGAAAAATTCAGGGAAACAAAAATATTGGCCATGACATTGATGGTGGATGGCATAAAGGATAACCTCATCCCATATATATCCAACATAGATTTTGCTCAAGAGATGTATGAGGAATTATCCAAATTATTCACTATCAAGAATCTTGGTCAAATAATAAGTCTTAAGAATGAACTAAGATCTACAAACATGAAAAAATAAGACACTGTGGAATCCTTCTTTGTGAGGATAGCTAGAATCAAAGATGAACTCTTGGCAATTTATGAGAAAGTACCCGAAAAGGAGATTTTAATCACTACACTTCTAAGATTACCAACATCTTGGAATGCCTTCTCATAAGGTCTCAATAGTTGGAAGGAAAATCCTACATTTGAACAACTATGGAATGCATGTAGTCATGAAGAAGTCAAAATTTCTCTAGTAAGAAAAAAAAGAATGAATAGGAGAAAGTTTCAAATGCCTATTTCGATCATCACAAGAACAAATGATCATTAAAGAAGTCTAAAGTGCGTAGAAGGAAGATATCCCAATCCAAAATTTAATGTTACAATTGTCACAAGATGGGTCACTATAGAAGCGATTGTCCTAAGAATCCAAGAAATAGAAAGAGAAATAAAGATCATGCAAATGTTGTTGAAGAAGGATCTCTAAAGAAGCACAATAAAGAAGAATCAGAAATAAAGGACTTATGTTGCTAAGTCCTTCTACTCTAAGTTTTTGAATTGTTTTGTATTTTTTATTTTTAGTACTTATAGGTTTAACATGCTTTGGAAAAACATTGTTGAATTGTTTTGTTAAAGTTATAGTTATCCATCGAGATTAGATTAAGAGGGAGCCCTCACCATTTTCCAAAGCGAAGTATCTTACTCATATTATCTTTCATATTTGGTTTTCCTACTCTTATCTAGATGTGTTTATACTAGATGCTAATAACATTTCCTTTTACATTTTCCTTGTTTAGGAAAAGCTTGTTGATATGCTCAAGGGCTATGAAGAAAACCTCACAAGACAAAGCATCATAGAAGCTCTATTGAAATTTTTTTCCTATAAGGTTTGTGTAACTCAAAGGTATGTCTTAGACTATAAGTTTGTTTCTCTTTGTAATAAAGGTATATTCATGCATCAACTTTACATTACTAACAAGTGTTACGTATAGGACCTTTGAATCATAGATATTCTTGTTTGGGAGATTAATCATTAGATTGAATCTACCCTCATTAAAATCATTATGTTTGTGGAACCCTAATAGGTTCTCTATAAAGCCCTAACCTAAGGGTATGCCAATAATAATGTGAAAACCCTTGTCCACTTAGGGTTACTAATGAAACCTATAAAATATTATTCTTTTGATGATTAGGGTTTTGATAGTAATGTCTTGTTTGGATTTTTAGTATTAGTATGGAAACCTAGTCCTTTAGGGTTGAATGATAATGTGCTCCTAGACCTTGAGATTTTGGTAAATTAAGGTTTATGAGTAAAACCCTTACGCATTGAGAATAAGATCCTAGGAATGAATCCCTAGGTGTATATTTGTCTGTTTGGTCAAAACCCTAGTCTAATTGAGATTATTATATGTTTGACTTTAAATGTGTTTATATTTGTGTCTTGAGCTTACCCGCTAGATATTGTTGTGATATGCTTGTGCGTGATTATGAAATCCTAGATATATGTGTTGATGTTGTTAAAATTTCTAGGGCTTAAGCCCAAGCAGATGTTTGATATTCTATTATATGATGAGATGATATTGTTTCTAATGTGATGATGAAATATAGTGTTTACAACAAACCCTAGTAGAAGTTGGTCATATCATTGAAACCTTAGATTGTGTTGTGATTGTTTTATTTGTTAACATCTAAGGTTTAGTGTCTCAAAGATGGAATTTAGGGTTTGCATTAAATCCTAGTAAAATTCTAATATATAAATTCTGAAGTTGTTGGATGCATTGTAGAACTATACCTGTTTGAATTGCTTCTAGGGTTTGCAATATATTATAGTAGAGTATGTCTTATCTCTGGAAGAATTGAGACCCTATATATAATGAAGATTAATTTGCTCAAAAGTCTTGATGATGAAGTCTAATGTTTATGACAAAACGCTGATAAGAAGTTGAAGTATAACATTATGTGTCTCTTGTTGTTTATGAACCTAACTAAGTTTATGTATTTGTTTTCTATAGTCCAATGCTTCCATTATTATATGATTATGATATAGTTAAGTTCATCCTTTCATATATGTATCTGGTTGTACTTTCTATCTAAGTTGTGCAGGTTCATAATCTTCAATGTGTTGAAGATATTCAAAAGTAAAGTTGATTTGGTGAATAAGCATGAGGGAGGAAGTTATATGAATGATGATCAAGGATGGAAATTGTGAAATATTCTCTGATGTCATAGAAAGAAGTTGACCTCCCTATGTTAAGAAGGAGTCGATATAAAAGGAAAGATATATCCCAAGTTGAGAGGGATGGCATATTATAGTCATGATGGATACCTTGAAGAAATTGGAGAATGAATATTGAGGTGCTTTTGAAAGAAGGAAAACATAGGATTTGGTTGTTGCATGTGATGTAGGAAAGGAAGTTGAATGATTGAGGAAACCCTTGTCAAGATTTGTTTGGGAAGCTTCTATGTCCTAATGTGAAAAAATTGTGAAGCAACATTAATATGTCTGAAGAACCCAAAGATTTTTTTTTACTCATGATTATTTTAAAAGTTGTTATTGATTAGGGTTGTGACTATTCAGGTAAATGTCTCGAAGTTTTTGAAAAGCATGCTTGAGGTTAGAGATATTTGATGTGTTGAGGCATTTTGTGTGTAAAATTCCTGGGAGGGAATCTAGTTACCGAAGTAGTAGGGAGGGTGGTGTTGGGCATAGATCTCTGACCTTGCATTACACACCTTATTCTATGGGTTGATGGTTATAAAATAAGCCTAATGGTACTTAGAGAGGCTAAAAGCTTTAGTCCATCTCAGTCCCATCCGGATAGATTGTCCTGGTTAGGAATCTAGTACATGGGACCGTAAGTGCCTAATCTCTTCATGATTAATGTGTTTTGAGATCTTCCATGTATTTGTATATGTATGTATGAATACCTCCCTAGTTAAGAGGGAGTGTTGAAGAATTTAACTAGGTTCGGTCTTCATAAATTACATTTGAGTCATAATGAAATGTATTTATCAAAAGAAAGAAAAATAAATTATTATTATTATTATGACTTATTAAAGCATGGGTTTCATGCTTGGGTCATCATGTTTTAGGTAAAAGTCCCCATTGATGACTTCTAGGTGTTGCCTTGAGTCATTAGAGTCATTTTCCATTTAAAGAGACCCTTCTTAGGCTTTTGAATCATGTAAAAAGGATTAATGTTGAGTAAAATAAGTCATTTTTCACGTCCACACTAAGTCGACCTAAAGGAGATCAAGTTGCCCTCAAACATGGTAATTTTAACTCACCAAAATATTATATATACAAGTAGTTTGAATTCATTTGGAGAGAACACACTCACAAGTTCGATATCCAAGAGGAGGAGGAAGAAAAAGTGCAAAATTCCAAGAGAAGGACAATTGGTGGAAAGGACAAGATCAAATTTTTTGGGTCATCTCTCTCACACATGTGGATTTTCCAGTCTATTACTAGATGGTCAAAGTGTTGCTACTAGATCAAAGTCTAACTATTGGATCAAAGATTTTGTTGGGCTAAATGTTAGGTAGAAGTTTTTGTTGGGCTAATTATTGGGTCGAAGTTGTTGCTACTAAGTCAAAGTTGCTAGGTAGAAGTTGCTGCTGCCAGGTCGACGTCGTTGCTGAAAGGGATGACTTGGTGTGGAGGAAGTCAGTGTCTAGGTCAAGAAGTCTTATATTATCATGTGAAATTATTAAGGAAGAGTGGTTGACTAGGTTTCCCCTAGATAGGGCTTTTTCCCTGGCTGTCGACCTACATCTGGTGTCTGTGATATTTGTGCTATTGTTTTGGTAATTTCTTGATGAACTAAACATAAAAGAGGAACATAAGAAAACAAATAATATCACAAGTAATTATCAATATAAAGAAAGAAAATTTCCTTTCTGATTTTCTAACAAGGACAAGGATGAAGGTTATATCTTTGAAGGAAATTTCTCCTCATTTCCTCATCTCCAATGAGGTAACAAAGTTTTTGGTTGGATAGTCCTCTAAGAGACTTTCCAATGGTATGTGACACTTGATCTAACTCTAAAGCAATAGTGAAACTAAGTTTCAGTTTCGAAGTTTAAGGCACGGCTCATGGTTCTAGCAGGACCACTGTGATGCCCGAATGAAATTGTAAATTCATTGATAAACTCAATGAAACATAGGAATCAATTAGCAGGAGGTGATAGGGTGGCTATCTAGGTCACAACCCTTGGTCACAAGGTGTCAGGATAAAGTTTCAAGGTGGATGTCGACCCACTAAGCAAAGTAGGGTGCATACATTAGTAACAAGTCACAAGTAAGAAGTGGTAGGGAGGAAAGATCTCAACCCCATACCTTGATCATAGGGAACTTGGGTTTGGAGCCAAGGTGCTTATCAAAATGCCAAGAATTACACGCAAAAAACACAACAATGAAGCAACATATAGCAAGCCTTGATACAACTTTCAAAGTTCTAGGTGGAAATACAAATGGTAGGTAAATGACATGGCTCAACAAGGAAATGAAGTGTGGTTGTGATGCGCACATGTTGACACATGGAACTCCTTAGTCATGACACATGGAAAGCATATTTGACCTATTAAGATGGCCAAGTGGACCTTTCTCGAGCGACGTGGCATGACAGATAGTAATGATGATGATGTGGGAGTGACATGGATTCCATGTGGTACATTAGGAGTGGTACATGTGGACTTGACGTGCAACCTTATATTCATTGGTATTTGTGCAAAGGATTGGGTTTTCAAAGGATCTCATTGTTAAATATTTTTTTAATTCCATGAAGGTGGGGCCAACAACCACTACCTGCCGCCTAACGACAAGGGACAAGCATCTAAGAACACCAATTAGTAGCAGAGCGATAGAGTGGAAAATCATGAAGTATTGGACAAAGATTTTCCCATCAAAGGGAAACACCGTTAAAAAGTGGCCATGTCTATTTCCTACTTCTTATTGTCTAAGGATAAAGCATGATGAATTCCATCTAGTGTTAAGTAGTGAGTGATGAATTGTAGGGGTGTGGTTTCGACTTGGAGTGACAAGTGCTAGATAGGAAAGCACCCAAAGGCATGTTAGCCCATCGGTCATCTAGTTAGAAATTTGTGGTTGCATCATGAGCTAAGCCAAGATTTGAGATCTCAAATGCTCAACCATAAGCTTCAACCATATGAGCTATTTGATTACTACTACGACCTATCAAGTATCGAGCATGGGGCTATGCAAAATCCTAGAGAAAGCCCAACTTCCCAACGAGTGCAAGGTAATAGTTCCTTATGGCTAGAGCCTTGGTTACAACCCTCACTACAATGGATGAGGGATAAAACATCCAAGAGGCCTATAAGTCATCAAGATATTGAGTTACATTAACATAATAAAAGAGACTGGGCTATGAAATTGAATATTATGTACTATCATGACTTCCATGAGGAAATATGAGAAGGTGCAAACAACATAGTGTTGTTGAATGGATAACTGACCCATAATCTTGATTGAAATTCATGTGTGAAATGTATTACACAGTCAAATGATTTGCCTTGTTGATATAGTTAAAGAAGGAATTCCAACGAGGAGATACCATGGACTAATACACATGGTAAATGAAGGGCCAGACTATAAAAGAAGAAGAGATTAATGTAGGAAAGTTGATTGCACTCATGAAAAACTTAGGTTGTGTGTGAAAGAGTGCTTCAAAGATTGGGTCATAAGAATAGAAAATTTGAAGAAGTAGTATGATGTAGAATCCATGTGTGCAAGTTGAGTGAGTGCTATAATGTGAGCTTATGTCTGTGAAAGAAGAACTAATTGAATATCAATATAAGGTTGAGCAAAGAATTTGTTGAGAAAATAACATAATTGAATTGTTGGGTTGAGAAAGTTTATATTGTTCTATAGTATGTAGTTGATTGAGAGTTGAAACAATGTGAAGCCCAAATAATTCAAAAAATTAAAAGGAACAAAGTTTGTGGGTCTTAGTTACAAAATGAATGAAATAAGGATTGGCTAGACTAAGTAGGTTGGTGCTTACATATCAAGGAGTGGGTGCTTCCTACATGATGTTGCTTATAAACATCGAGGAGTTGATGCTTCCTTCAAGTAAGTTCTTGGAAATTCAGGGGATGGGTGTCTCCTTTTGGTTGGCGCTCGTAAATTTGTTGTAACAATGTGTTGGAGCATACATTTGCATAATAAACAAAAAGAAGATTGTGGTTTTCTCCCTTTTTGGGTTTATGCATAAATATATGTGTCTCATGTGTGTATGTTATTTGATTTATGGTGATGTGTTATAATTGATTAGTGAGAAAGTAAATAATCTTAAAAGATTGTTAAAATTTACATAATTTGATTCTCCCCCCTCTCAATATTATCCTGGACTCTAACAAATTTATACATATCAACTTGAACTTGAGCAAGGAAGAAGTTACACATCTCCTTCATCTTGAGCAACACACTATTAAAATGTTTTAACCATAATTTTTTGTTATTTGTTTTATATAATATATAAATAGTTGACATTAGAATATTTTACTCAACATGACCATTAAAATATTCTTTCTATGACCCACATTTTGCATATTAAAATGTGTTTTTGTTATTAGTATGTTTTTCATATATGGAGGCACCCCTTCATATTGGGAAGTAGAAAGTATATACCCATGGGCTACAATAACTCTCTCTAACATTGAAGAAATTATAAACTTTATATTATGAATTGAATAAATTACACATCTTGAAAGGTGAAAATATTTATTTATGACTTGCACTATTATTTTTTTTGTTATTAATGCATATTTATAATACATGTTAAGAACTGAATTATACATCTCCTTAATACTAGATTATAATATCAATATTATTGTTAAATGCCAGATGTCAATTCTATATTGAGTAGTGAAGACCATATTCAGTAGTGAAGGAATTAAGCATCTCCCCCATACTAAAAAGAGAAAGTAATTTAGTTTACATGTCAATTCCATAATGAGTAGTGAAAAAATTATGCATCTCCTTCATACTAAAAGTAGAAATCAGTTATAATATAAATTATAATTTTTTTTATTTCCAAATTCCTTACTTCTCTATAAATTAAGGTAGAGATTGAAATATTTCATTTATGACTGATATTGAAGATTTTTTGTTTTTATTATTTTTTATTTGTTATTACAAATATTATTTTATTATTTTTAAATATAATGTTACAGGACAACATTGCTTCCTTACTAGGCTATAAAGTGCCTTAGTAATTAACACTCACTCAGTTGAAACATAAACCACATTAATAATATGTTAATACTTAAAGAACATACATATGGTGACAAAAAATAGATGTTGCAATGTATAAATTATCTTTGATGCCCCTCCTTAAAATTAAACTTTTCATTAAATTTAGATACCAAACATCTTTACTCTTTCAACATTAAAAAGAAAATGTATAAAAATACTTAGATATATATATATATAATAATATATTATATATATATATATATATAATTCCATATCATAATTATTAAAATAATAATTAAATATTACTTTTCTTAATATTCTTTAATTTTAAAATATTATTTCCATTTTTTTGTAAAATTCCCTATTCAAATGCATCTTAACAATAACCAAACAAACAAAAACAACCCCTCAACATACATCTTAATAATCACCAAACAAACAAAAACAACACCCTCAACGTACATCTTAACAATAACAAAACAGACAAAAAACACTCCCAACACATAAAAGTTGTAAATTTAATCTTTCATGATCAATGGATCCCCTCATCTAATACCCTAAACAAATCCAAAGTCCTTGTGCTTCACATGTCCATTTTTCTTAATTAAACAAAAAAAAAAACAATAAATATCAGAAAACAAACAAAAACAACCCCCTCAACATACATCCTAATAATAACCAAACAAACAAAAACAACATCATCAACGCATAAAAGTTAAATTTAATTTTTCATTAACAATGAACCCCTCTCATCTAATACCCTAAACAAATCCAAACTCCTTGTTCACAAGTCCATTTTTTCTAAAAACCAACAAATGTCACCGAACAAACAAAACAAACCCTCAACATACATCTTCACAATAACCAAACAAACAAAAACAACACCTCCACATACATCTTAACAATAACCAAACAAACAAAAACAACACCCTCAACAAATAAAAATTGTAAATTTCATATTTCATTAACAATAAACCCTCTCATCTAGAACCTTAAACAAGTCCAAACTCCTCATGCTTCATGCTTTACCCTTTTCTAATGCCAACAAATATCAAATGGCATTGTTTACCGACATTACCCAGAGAAAAAAAAAATTGTCTGAATCCGGTAATTTTTTTCAAAACATGAGAATGCTCGAGTGTTTGAATCATTTTTTCTGATGGTGGAAATAGATTCAACACCATCAAAAACCCCAATCAAAAATTTTAAAAATTTCTACAAAATTTTGTCATAACCTTACCAAAATTTACACTAATTTCCAAAATAATTTTGTCATAATCTTACCAAAATTTACACTAATTTATAAACTCTTAAATTAAATTAAGTTATATCAGATTATCAAAAAAAATGACTCTAGACTATTGAAATTTGACTTCAGACGCCCTTCTAGTCACGTGGGACATCTAACAAATTATAATGTTTTATTCCTCGACAACCAAGCCTCTACTGAGTGACATTTACCATAAACTATTAACAACCGTACAGCAAACGCTATCGCAATCGAAAAAATTAGCATTTTATAATAAACGAGTTGTAATTGTGAGCTCCGCATAGCTCCATCCCTCTTCCTAAGGAGGTTAGAGTTATGTTTACCCTGATATGATGTGACTGCTAAACAAGACTTAACAGCATAGCAGAATCTAATTAGTATTAGAAATTTAAATGAATTTTAATTATGTAAAAAATAAAAATATATTATAATAATAATAAGAGAAGTTGAATTAAAAATTATATAATTAATATAATTATTTAATAAATGTGGTTGATATATATTTATAAGCCTTATTTCTTATTTTTAAAATTAATGTTTTAAACATACTTATTAATTTTAGAAACAATTTATTTTATAAATCTACTCATTCATATAATGTCATTGTTATTTGATATTTTATATGATAATTTCATAATCATAATCATAAAATAAATATTTAAATTTGAAAAAAAAGATTAACTTACTTACTTTCAATAAAGAAAAAAGTTATCAACATAATGCTAACAAAAAAATATGGTTTAAAAATATAATGTCTACAACATTTAAATAATTCTTAATTATCACTCGTCCTCTCAAAGTAATTAATTTTCTTATTGACTATTATTAGTTTAGCATTGACTATTGCAATTATAATATTTAGCATTGAAAAATCAATATTTATTTTGCAATTATAATACTTCAGAATTGACTTCAACAAAAATCTATGTTGGGATAGTTGTAGAAAGAAAAGAACTTTGGGGGGTTGGAAAGCATTTTATGTTTTTCAAAATAGGTGTAGAGAGACAAAGTTATGTACTGGAAAACCACTCAAACTCTTTTTGGGCTTATAGTGATTCCAGTGATTCTCGATGGTTGTGAACTATGGGCCAGTGGTACATCTGACATGCAGTGGAAACAAATTGAGAAAATTCAGAAGCATTTGATAAGAAACAAATTCAAAATTAAACGTGTAGTTCCTTAGCACAACCCCTGTTCAAACTGTGACTACCGAGGTCATAAATCACAACATATCATAGGCCTATTTTGATGGTGCTGCCCAGGAACAGGGTTGTGGTAGGGGGATTTTGTTGCACCAATATGAAAAACACACCTTCCATATACAAATGGGATGGGGCTCAGGCACAAATAATTACGCTGAATTAATCACACCAGTCCCGTGCTCCACTTTGCACTTGCACATGACTGCAAACATCTACAAATATTTGGGGATTCAAAAATCATTATAAATTGGTTCAGTAATGCGTCCATTTGCCATAAGCATTCACTCAGAAATATATTGGATGAGGTATTGCTTTTCAAATCCCAATTTGAATATATTTCTTGTCAACATATTTACAAGTAGCGCAACCAAGTTGCTGACAAATTATCAAAGGAGGTGACAGTCCAACCTAGGGGCATCAGGATCATAAAGGAATAACAAGGGGATGAGCATTTCCGGTATTACCATCGACCGTACATAGATCATCACTATATGAGGGCCAACATGCCCTAATTTTGTAGTTAATTTTTTGACACAGTATTTTAATATAGACCTATGATGTATATATTTTGATATACACCTATGATGTATATATTATTACAGCATTGATTACAGTCCACCCTATAAGGGTTTTTTATACAAAACTTATTTGACGGCCATGGGCCCAACATTTGCATATGCCACTCAGGGATCTACAACATGTAATTTTCTTTGCTAATAGAAAATTGTGATTTTTCCTCGGGAAAAAAAAAGGTGCAGTTCCTTATGCTACCTTGTTAAGTGAAACAAGGACTCCTCATATTGAAGCAAATTCTTATGGTGCAAGTCATAAGGTATTTAAAAAAAATGAGCAAATGGAAGAGGGCAGATGGCCTAAGGTTGTGTTTAATGACATATTGTGCAAAAGAAAGAAGATTTGGATGCAACAAAATAACAAATGGTTTAGTAAAAGGGGTATTTGCTTGAACAAGTGTCCCAAAATAGTAAAGAGATAAAAGCTTTTGTTATGGATGAGTTCCACAAGCGTACTTGGGATAAGGAGCTAGAGAGAAAGAAAAAATACTATGTTGAAGTGTTTAATCTCACTCATAATCATCACCAAAAACGTACATAGAGGCCAATATTTCTTGGAGAGCCAAATTTCTTATTAGATCAATTCTGTTGTGAAACAGGGCGCTGGAAAAGGCCAAAAGAAGTGTGGGAGGAAAGAGTATGCATTTTTTGTTCTTCGGGAAAACTGGAAACAAAAAAACATTTCATTTTAGAATGTGATGCCTTCAAAGACAACATGGAAAGTTATGCAGATATTCTAGCAACTAGCTCTTGGGATAATCTATTTAGCGAAGGCTTTGTCTAGAAGTTGGGAGCATTTATTGTGAGGTTGCACAAGAAAATGGCCGAATACATCAACAAGATGAAGAAGCAATCGGTCTCATAGGCTATCTTTAGTCTCGTGGACATTAAAATAATTTTCTTTGGTTCTTTATTTGAAGAATTTACTTTTCAAAAAATCGATTGGACCATATTACTTGTTTTATTGCAGCCTTTGCACATTACAATGCCATGTGGATAACTGCCTCAATTTTTTTTTGTGGAGCCTTTGCATATTAAGATGCCATGTAGATATCTGCCTCAATTTTTTTTGCCATAATTTATGGATGCAGTTGTAATATTTTATTAACTCCTAAATATTTAGTCATTGATTCAATTCCTATCCATAATTTCCACTTGAATAACAAAAACTATACTACCCTGTACAACACTTATATAAAATAAATAATACAGCGGTAACACTGCAACCCTATAACCTATTGACACTGTTTAATTACGTCAAGATTTCAATGGAAATAAATAACATTATACCAATAATTTTAATTAATTAAACTAACCCTAACCAACTATATATTTTTTAATTAAATATTTTTTAAGTTTAAAATACTTAAAACAATATACTATTTTCTACCTGTTAATAAATTTTCTTTGATCAAAATCTCCTATCTAAATGACAATAATAGAAACGTCAGTTCCAATAAACATGAATTCAATGACTCATAAAGACAATAGGACACAATAATCCTAACTCAGGAAGAGAATACTACACAATAATCCGAAGCTTATAGGCTTTTAAGAAGTCTCCAATTCTGAACTTTCAATTAAGTATCCAGCTCCGAACCTGTAATATGAAAGGTAGTGGGAATGAACAACACAATGACATTTGTAAACAGTGAATGGAGAAGCAGTTTAAGTACTGTTCATAAATGACTCTGGCTGTTCCGTGCACAACCTCCATCTCATTCTGTTTTTTTATCTATTGTCAGACCATGAATTTGTTAGGCTACTTAGTGGAAGTTTTCATTCGAGCAAGCCCTTTTGCATCAATCAAGTAAACAACCTTGAAAAGATCTAAAAACATAATTTTTTGGGATTTGCAAAACCATTAAAAATGCAAAATATTAAAAATAGATTGAACTAATTATCACAGTAAATCCTCTGCTTTGGACGCGAATAACGAAGATAATCTGCAATTACGCCCACTGAAAATGAGAACGGCTCAGGTTTCATTACCTGCGTATAATCAAAAGACATAATAGCTACAAATTTTACAATAACCATCTTCCTTGCAAATCATTAACATGTAAATCCCAACGAATCCCTGCACCACCAATACAGCCCCTTCCTCAATTGCCCTGGCTGTTAGCACACATAAATTATATTACACAATAAACATGTTCGACTATGTACAATCTCTTCAATTTTTATGCAAATTTCCCGTGTCTGCTCCACTGTGTGAGCGGGAGAGAGAATAGGCATACGCACTAACAAGGTACCTTTTCAAACGTTTCAATGACACTCTTACGTTTTGTCCATCCAGATACACCTTTTTCGTCTCCCACCATCCCTTTCGGTTTATGGATTCTGGGTCTGTAAGAACAGGATCATTCCTCTCATATCTTCCATACAGAGTACTCTCCTCTGCAACAATTTTGTACTCTATATATTTCACTCCCAATTTCATGGCCGGCTGTCCATAATAAGTAGCAGCAGCCCAGTCTGTACCCAAAGGCACTATTTGTATAAAAACAGAACCAGGCCTCATCAACAGAAAGTGTGTCATGGCAGCACCGTGGACACCCAGCATAACATCGCATGAATTCAAAGCTCTGAATAACTCTGCCATCGCTGTAGTTCGTTTGGGATTTAACACTTCCACTTGGAACCCTATTTTCTGAGCTAATCTTGTTATTTCCTTCTGGTTCAGCATCACTCTCGATTTCTGCCTAGATATTATTACCAATTTGGGCTTTAACCCATGAAGAGGAACAGTGGAGGTTTCGTTAACCCAATTTGGCAATCTATTGGAAGTATACGCCTGGCTGAGAAGCGACTGAAAGTCCCCAATTGTCTTACCATCCTTCATGAGAAATGGATCCACACTCAACTCGTCATGTATCTTCATCCCCACTATCATCTCTGGAAAACAATGGACTCTCTTATCCTTCCGGAAATCAATAACTGGGTACCTGCTCAGCTGCTTCACAAGGTCCTGGTATTTCGTCATCCACCACTCATGGTATTCAAGAATGATGAACACAACTTCCCCCTGCAGATGTTGTGAAGTTATATAGAGAGGCAATAAACCGTCGTTGAACTCATGGTAAACATTTCCGGTGTATCCTCCAGTGGAGAAAACCAGCGCAGGCACCGAGTGCTGCACTTGGCACGAATTGTCATCAGTCGGACTCAGTAATTTAAGAGTGACTTCGTCAATCGTGCTCATAATACTGCCCTCCCATTTGCGTGTATATGGCCTGATTTTCTCCTCTCTAGTCGTTTGATTATGATGAGAGTAAAGGAAAACAGAGGAAGATTGAGAGTGGGTACGCACATCCCCTCTCAAATAACATATGTCTGTGCGAAAGTGTGACCTATCGCAGCACATAATTTCTCCGGTATTACTCCCAATTTCATAATTTTTTTCTGCACCTACACCTGTGAGAACAGAGGAGAATTAATATGCCCAAATTAGTTTCATCATCATATTTAACTTGCCTCTGCACTCATCTCATGTAATAAATGGGTAGTTAGTTAATTTACCGTCGATAAGTGCAGAGCATCTCACACTGTTGGGTTGTGTGTTGGATTTTGGCATGAAGGCCTTTTCCTTCATTGCTAGTCGATGATTTGGGAGAACTATGCGAGTTTGCAAAGTGACATCTCTATAACTGGTTTCTTCTCCTCCGAGGTCATGATCTGAAACAGGAAATGCTGGATTTTTCATTAAGAAATCACAAAAGCAATTACTTAACCTGCAATGAAAACTGAACAACATTCACAGAGAGAATAATTTTGCCGAATAGAACTGTCAGGTAGCTTACACAGGTTGATGATAGGGGTAATCCAATTTATGCCGGCGAAGCTTATAAGATATGAAACTAATAGAAAAAACAGAATTAACTTAAGATTGGGCCTTGATCTCTTAATGCCAAACAACCCACAATATCCTAATCCTCCCTTTCTGGCAGAATCACGATTTGCTTGTAGCCCTGAAACTTTAATCGATCGAAAATTCATTTGATCTGACAGATTTTAACTATGTCCGTGACTCGAATCTGAATTATTGCTGAAGGAATATGATTTGGATAAGCTAAAACCAGAAACTTATTACTCCCTCATAATCACAATCGCCGATCGATGGACAGACGGCATAATGAGGATGTTCGGCAAAGTGCATATGGATAAAATTATTGTTTGTGGCAAGACTTTAAATCCTTGAACATGTAATAGACATGTAAGAGATTGTGAATTCAGATGATCACCTGGAGAGCCAACAGTTTACTCTGTAATCCGTTAAACATTGAAAGGTAGAGAAACCGGTATGATATAAATTAATTAAAGAGCAAGATGCCTCGCACAGAGTAAAATTAGTTTTTGTTTTTCATAAACATTTCACGCATCAAGACATAATAATTTATCAATAATAAAGTAAAATAAATAAATATATTAGAAAACATCGAAATATTTAATATATCATTTTAAATGGGGTAAGAAATTAAACTAGTGATTTCATATCAAAAAGAGTTTTAACATAAAATTTAATTAGCATTTATCCATGACTATTAATTTATGTTATTTAATATTTTAAAGTTGAATTTCCTAATCCATTTTATTCATAAATTTAAAATTTTCTATTCATAAATTTAAAATTTTTACTATGGCTGAGAACTTATATTTTTGATATTTACAAAGGGAGTTTTAGTGCGGCTTTTTAGACTTTCCAGTGTTGGAATTTGGTGGAAAATTTTGAGGTGAAATCTTGATTTGTGTTATTTAAACTGGTTTTATATATGGATTTAACAACCTGAAAAACCCTAGTGCAAGGGTTACCCATCAAGTCTGTTATTTCAAAAAGTCTCACTAAAGACAACTTGTTTACAAAAAGTCTCACTAAAGACAACTTGTTTACAGAGTATATATTAGGGTATGGTAGCCATCCTCCTCAGTGTAATTTGAGCTAAAATTATAATATTATCTAAAGATGGGTAAGTAAATATTTATAAATTTCCAAATTATGAACTAAATTAGATAAATGGAAAGCAATCCATATTAAACATCAAAATATAATTATAAAAATAAATATAAACACTAAATATTTAATATCTTAAACCTGCACACTTCCAAATTTACTTCTAATCTTCTTTGACTTTGTTAAGTCAGTCTAATTATAGTGATCTTAGTGTAGCTTAGAAATAAAAAATTTAAAATCACAAATATTAAAAAAAAAATTAATCATTATTCCATATAAACAAAATAAAATAATCAATATCAATTTAATGATAGCATAACTTTTTTAATTATTTAAATAAATTGAAAATTTAAAAATAAACTTTTAATGTTTTTCATTATTTATATAAAAATTAGTCATTCCCATTAATATTATTAATTAATTAAATTAAATAAATAATTAATCAAATAAAAAACTTAACACTCATAATTTAATACTCTCACATCATTCGCAATAACTGGAGGCAAAACAGTAAAATGTCGAACAGCGATACAATTTAATTTGCATTGCGAAGGAACTGTACAAGTCAAAGACAGGTACAAAATCATTCACAACTAGTCCGTCAATATTGAAACGTAGAGAAATAGAACACGGATATGATGGTACCTCTTGACTGGGGATTTATAAATATTTTAATTCAATTAAAAATGAATAATTGTCAGTTCATGGTTACCCGGCGAATCACCTATTTCATATCTACACCACAATTGATAAAAATAATCAGTCAATATCGAAGGGTCGAGAAATAGAACAAAGATCCCTTTGAACTTGGGATTTATAAATATTTTATTTAAATGAAAATGAATAGATATGAGGCAATGGTGACCTATTTTTCCAGGAGGCAATGGTTACCTCAGTTAGCACCTTTTCCCTATCTACACAATTGATTAATGCAATAATTTAGCAGAGTTTTTTCAATATTGAAAGGAATCGATTTCATATATTTTGATTGCCGCTGTAATAATAGACTTCGTTGACTCCTCAAAGGAGTATCAAACACTCAAATAAATACTTAATCATGACGATATTCATTTTCGTAGATGTCCATTTTCATTTTAATCTATGAGTTAAAAAACAAATTGTGTAATTTTGAAAATTTGATTAATGTGTAGGTTTTAATTTTATATAGAAATTATGTACCTATAAATTTTAAAATAGAAAATAAAT